>JAGDQP010009866.1:0-57584 GCA_022664845.1 Lepisma saccharinum | reverse complement strand
CCATTCACCCACTCTAACTTTCTTATCTCCAGCGATTTTTAACTCATAATTTTATCGTTTTTAAAGCAAGTACTGTGTATGACATTTTCGTACGACAGTTAAAATAAAGAGTGCAGAGGGTCGGAAATATTATGCGTGATCTGAGGTTGCGCAGACAGGCATGTTTCATGTCTTTCAAAAATATTTCGTGCATAGCGCACACCATTGTTTTTAGGTGGTAAAATGTTGATATATTGAACTATCAACCATTGTCTGCCTTCGCGGTGAATCATTCAATTGATGTTCATTGCTTTTATTTCGCGTCCTCATTTTAAAACTATTTTTTCATCTAAAAAAGTGAGTAAATTACGCGAGTAAATACGGTATTTATGAGTAGTGCAAAGTTTTTATCTAATATTTTTTTTTTTATCAGATTTCATTAGAGACAGAGAATCTACTGTAAAGAAGAAAATGAAGAAACAGGAAGAACAATTCTTTGAAGATGCTCCTCCGTTTGAGGAAAATGTCTCTTTCTATGAGATGAACTTGTCTCGTCCTTTGCTAAAGGTAAAATATATTATTTCTTCCTAATGATGTGTTTCTGGATATCTTCCGACTATCAGAAATATTAAATTGTGCAAGTTCGTAATCATTATTATTATGAGTGTTCTGTTGAAAACGGCAGTCCTTCAAGAGATGTTAAACCCTTTTCATTCATCCCTATGTTGGGCTTTCCTTTTTGTCGTAGCGTACAATTTATCTTCCTTAATATTGCTGCGTTCTTCTCACTCTTCCTCTTTTGCTTTCAACCATACCTTCAATAAAATTCTTTATTATTTTAGTATAACATCTAAATCTCTGCGCATCCATTGTCACAACCAATTTAGTTTCTTTTCTTTTATTGTTTCTATTATATAGTTCGTCTCTCGCCTACCGTCTTCATTTCCTCATTATTCGTATTCTCTGTACTGATTTCTCCATTCTTCTCCATGTCCACATTTCGAGTGCTTCCAATTTTTCTTTATCACTCTTTCTTACACTATGGTCTGGATCCGGTTTCGGCCGAATTTTTACACTGGTGAAATAGTAGAAGAAACAGCATAATGTAAATAAGTGTGTGGAGTCACAGTCTTGCACTGGCGTGTTGGGACGTCTTCAGACGCATGTTTCAACTCCATGTAACAGAGTACTCCATACAAAATATTTGGTCAGTCTTTTCTTCTATTCTTTGCTCATTGGCCCGTAGAGGAAATTCTTCTTCGTGAATACCGCTTGCGCCATTGCCATTCTCGCATTTCACATCCTCACTCATAATACTTCCCAAATACTTGAAGCTGAATACCTGTTCTGCCTTTTCTCTTCCAATGTTGATGTTTGCTGTGCTTTCATTTGTTCTAATTACCATTCCTCTCGTTTTCTTTACTCTTGTTTTCATTCTATGTACCTCACAGCTCCTCTGCAGCTGTTTTAGCATCTTGTTAATCTCATTCCCGGCAAGAAGAAGTATATAATATGCTAGTCTAATGCATTTGATTTTCCTTCCGCCGGCGGTAAACTCCTCTTCCGGTTCGAAGTCTCTCTTTACAACCTCTTCTAGTGAGCATTCTTGTCGTAGTCCTCAACTTATTGCTGTTCGTTCTGTTAAATGTCATCCTTCTTCAATACTTTTATTAAGATTCTCCAGTTGACCCGATCGAATGCTTTCTATAAATCAACAAATGCTATGTATACTTCCTTACCATTCTTCTTGCATCTTTCGCCTGTTTTGTTAACAAACCAATTGCGTACTTAGTTACTTTCGCACTTCGACATCCATTCCGCTTCAATTTCTTCGTTCATTTTGTCGTAGAATCTTCTTTTCTTTATCCGTAGAAGCATCTCGCAGAGTACGCTGTCTAGCTAATGGTTCAGTAACTTTTCCTTGCATTATTATTTTCCAGTGGAATGATTACTGTTTCTATAAAATCGATGGGCCATACTCCAGATTCATAAATTTTGTTGTAAAGTCGGAATACTGCATTTTCCTTTCTCTCCTACGCTTTTTTTTTTTTTTTTAATCAATTTGGTGGAAATAGCATCCACACCCATTGACTGGTCACCTTTGTCTCGACCCTGCAAGTGGGAAGAACTTTCGTGTTTGGAATAAGGTGATTGCGAGTATCAATAAGAGTCCCCAGGTTCATAAATCTTCAATCCAAGCATTGACTCTGGAACTTCCTGAGGAACTGTATCCACTTGAAGTAAAAACTCAAAATGAAAATAGCACTAGAAAGCTTTTAAATAAATTCTCTTTAAAGATCAGAAACAGTCATAAGATATTTCTTTGCTAGTAAACGAAGTAATAAATTTATTTAGATAAGCTATTTATTAATGCTTTAGTGTCTTCGTTTGTATAAAGTTGAAAATTTTATCTACTTATTTAAATATTTATTCAGGAAGTTTCATATGTAAGACATCTTTTACTGAAAGTAACATTTATGTAGGGAACACGTTATTTAAGTTTCTTTTTTTTTCTCTCGTTTTCTAGGCTATTGCAGCAATGAACTTCATTCACCCAACACCGATTCAGGCGGCTACTATTCCCGTGGCTCTTCTGGGGAGAGACATCTGTGGGTGTGCAGCTACAGGAACCGGTAAAACTGCTGCGTACATGCTACCTATATTGGAAAGACTTTTGTTTAAACCAAAAGAAAGTCCAATCACAAGGGTTTTAGTTCTTGTTCCTACACGAGAGTTAGGTGTTCAAGTATATCAAGTGTCTAAACAATTGGCTCAGTTCACTCACGTGGAAATTGGACTCTCTGTTGGTGGCTTGGATGTCAAAATACAGGTAAGTAAGTTTCGTACTATGAAAATGGAAAGTTGAGCTGTACAAATGATTCATCGAAATGTGTGAAAATTCTGTTGGAATAGTAGTCTAAAGTTGCCGGCCGGGTGGTCGAGCGGTCTGCGGCGGTAGGCTATCGACTCAACGGTCCCGGGTTCGAGTCCCGGCATGGGCATGGGTGTGGATTTTAACACTTAACAGCTAAAGGCAAATCGTGACGGGCCGAAGTCCAAAGTTACTAAACTGGCCCATAAAAAAAAAAAAAAAAGTTAAGAAACAATGAAACTTATAATAATCCGATATAAAAGGCAAAACACACCTCTGGGTCAATGTGAAATACGAGAAAAGGAGAATTTCACTTTGTTTCAATAACAATAAAATTAAATAAAAAGTATGGAGGAGAAAAAGGCGGAAGGCACATATGGAGTAAGAATTAAAGTAATAAAGGAAAAATGAAATACTTAAGTGGAACAATAGCCAAATTTACATGATTTCCTGTTTCCACAGTTTAGGATGTAAATTATGTTGAAGTTATGATTTAAGGTTTAATGATAGTGATCGTAGGAGAAGTTATGAGGATGGACATCATACATCTAAATCTCTTGCATATATAGACACCAGTTGGGTGGTAGGGGGAAGACTTTGTATGGACAAAAAGATATTTCTTAGATTGAAGAGTGGAATGGGGATCGGAAAATTAATCTAAGTTTATCGGGAAATTCTGATCTAATGTGTGGATTAGATTGGAGAATGATGAAATTGGGAATGCAGCATTTGTTTGTTATTCGATAGTTTAGGATGTAACTGTTTAATTAGAGACGGTGGGTTCAGATTGGTGCTGGGAGTGTAAGTGGGTTGAATGTCCAAAGATGCACGTCAGATCTGCTTCGTAACAAGGGTAGGTGGGTAGTCTCAGCTTCCTAAGGACATTGGCTCTAGGTTTCGGTGTACAGAGTTTGTGGAATTCTGGCGTTGTCCTCTGAGAGTACGGAAGAAAGGAATCTGCTCATTAGTGTGGTAAGGATGAGAATTGCATATGGGTCGGTTATATCTTATCGGTAATAATTTTGTGTGTTATCAAAATGGTAGTGAACATAAAGTTGATCATTGGGATGGAAAAATATATATATATATATTTTTTTTGAACACAAATCGTACTGACTACCTGCACTTGTTTGTAAAATCTCTTATATTCATAGGAATTGCTTTTTATCTTGGATGTCTTTGTGTATCGACAAAGACCAAAAGATATATTATTGTAGACATATTATTTGGGTTATCCAAATAATGTCATAATATGGCTATAGGAAGCAGTCGACAAAAGCGAAAGCGCGTTCAGTAGGGGAATCGTAGTTTGTTACGATGTTTCTGCCTGAGTAACTAGGTTTGTGGATTTTTTGTACTAGGTAAAAAGTAGCCAGAGCCACGTATCTTATGAAAATAACAGATATGCTCTTACTAATACAGACTTAGTGGTGATAAAATCGGAAATTTTCTGATGGTATGTGTAGGTTGGGTCTATGATGGTAGATTTGTAGGTGTTGGGGTCGGATAGTTGGCAGTAAGTCTCCCTCAGATTGTTAGCTTTTTTCAAGACTACCGTGAATCTTCTGGCAGCTGGTAAAACCATTATGCCTGATTTTTTTCCCGCAGCGCTGCAAGAACTTCGTGTTGGTTACGGCTTAGGTTTGGTTGGTTGGTCATCTGGTGCCGAAATTCACTACTCCTGGTTGATTGCGGAATTTTAACGTTCGAAGGGTGGGTTTCTACGAAGAGGGCGGGTCAGCGTTTGAAGGAGGGTGGAAAAGTGCGAGACTGGTTTGTAGTTCATTTGAAGATACGACAGGATTAGAGGGATTTTTGGCACAAAAGTATCTTAGTTAAGAGCAGGAGTGATTGTAAGGTATTGAAGGGGTGAAAATCAGTCATTTGGTGAGGATGTCAGCTTCAGTTGGAGTAAAGATATACACCATTAGTATATGGCGGAGCCACGAGGGAATGTCATTAAGTAACAGGAATTTTGTTCTATTGGAAAAGTATGCACAACGTCCAGCTATCGGGCATTGACAAAATGAAAGAAAGCTCACAGGAGTAAGAAGTAGAAGCGCTGCTTTTAAATAAGAATTTCTAGAAAAAAAAATTATGATGGCTACTCAAGGAAACACTAGTAGTAATATATTAGATAGAAGAGATTATCTCTCAGACGCAGCAAAGGAAGGTGGAGCTACAAATAAGGAAATGTTAGATATATTGCTTAAAGCATTCAAGAAATCCAAAGAAAATTTGAAGATACAGAGTGAATTAGTAGAAAAACTTCAGGCCAATTATGATGAAGCAAATAGAAGGCAGCAAAAACTTGCGAACAAATTAGAAAATCATCTGCAACAACAAAATTTAATGGTCAACAATCTTGAGGTAAAGTTTCTTCAAAATCAAACTGAGATATCTACTAAATTAGATACTTACCAGAAACAATTGGAAGACAAAATTGACCTACTAGAAACTAGGTTTCAAGAAAAGGTAAATATACTAGAGGAACAAGTGGCATCAATCACATTGAGTGTAGATAAGAGAATACATGACCATATAGCTTCAACTGAACAAATGCTAGAAACACGGTCAAGTCAAATCACTGATATTTCCTCACAGGTTAAAACTATTTTATCATGGAAGGAATCATTTATTCATGTTGAGATTAAACCGAAACTTGATGTTCCGATAAAGGACTTGGAATATAGAGAGATGGTAAATCCTGATCCTACAAAGCACAGTCTCCTCTTAGTAATAGAATATATGAAAAATTGATTCCTATAAGATTAAAAGATTATCGTGTGGATTATGACAACCATTACAGAGACAATATTGTGTATGAACATGACAAATTTCTGTACGAATTGTTTAAAGATAAATCAAGGCTTCCCAAAAGACTTCTTAAGCCTAAAGATTACTCTAGCACACCTAGATGGTATGGTAACATCACGAGACAAAGCCCGAAGGAATATCTGGCACCTTTTATATAGAGCTTAGATATTTCACAACCAAGCAAGTTAGGCTTAATAAACCACGCGATGCAAGATGCACCCAAAGGATGGTTTCTGTTTCGTAGACGCTATATACAGACCTTTTATGAATTTTGCCAAGAGTTTCTTGTGTATTATTGCAGCCATGAGAATCTTGAAAAGCAGAAAAACGAACTGATAGAAACAAAAATAAATTGGAATTTATCCGACAATTATGAATTGTAGACAATCCGGCTGATGGCCAAGTTTCCAAATATTGACGAAACTATTTCTGAACATGAAACACTTAAGAATATCTTGGAGATGTTGCCAATTCACATTCAGAAAAAAATATCCTTATCGAACTGTCTTACCATTAATGATTTACTTTTAAGTTTACGCCGACTGAATTCTTTTCGAAATAAAACTAATATTCCCGAAAGACCGAATTCTATACCTAATAAAGAAAGAAAACCAAATACTGAAACGTGTAATCGTAGACAAAATTATCAAAATATTTATTTGAACTATGCTCGTAGCCAAGAAGATCGAGAAAGATCATTATGTAGAAATTATCAAAGGAAAGCAAATAGGTCAAACATAAGTAATCGAAACCCAATAGAGGAATCTCAATTACAGCAACAACAAATAAATCCAGTATACAATTCATCTAATATCGGAAACAATCAATCCATAAATGTTATTGAAACATCATTGGAAGAAGTAAGAGAGCCTGTTACCGAATACTGCTACCGAAACCAATGCATATATAAGTACATTTGACTGTATTTACTTGCTCAAAATAAAAAAATAACTGAATACTATGCAAGCCGATATTTTAGGAGTACCAATAAACATATTACTTGATACAGGTGCTTCATGCAACGTCTTGCATAAGAATATCTTTGATAAACTGAAGTTAATAAATCCCGGAATAAAACTAGACGTATGCAGTATTAAACATACTAGACTTCGTTCTGTGGAACCGACACGCATATCAATGGTAAACTTACACTACGATTACCAATTCAGGGAAAGCAGTTCGAAATTAAAACTCTCGTAGTCAGAGCTTCCTATGGACTTGATACCTCGTCAGAATTTTCTGAAAAATTTCCAAGAAGTCACATTTGATTATTCAAATAATTGCATAAAATTAAAAAAAAAAAAGAAAAAAAAAAAGAATAATGACTATATTATGGTTCCTGGTCCTGAAATAGAAATTCCAGAACAGTCAGATAACGTTGATATTAATGAGGAAGATGATAATCGAAAATGAATAAAATTACATCTTTGCGAATACAAGATGTCAGATCAAAGATATATCTAAATCAATACTAACTAACTAACTCTATGGCTTATGGAACTCGCAAGTTCATCGCCGTAGTAACAAACGTTCGCCATTGGATTCTATCCTGGGCAACATCAAGCCAGTTTTCATCACGAACACCTACTTCTCGAAGATCTCTTCTAATATTGTCCTCCCAACGACGTCTCGGTCTTCTCAATGGCCTCCTTCCATCCGGCCTTCCAACCAGGATAGAATATAATCTTCGTTTTTCCCCCATCCGAGCTACATGGCCTGCCCACCTTAGTCGTCGCGATTTCATTATTTTTACAACATCTGGTGAATCGAACAGTCCGTGGAGTTCTTCATTATGCAGTCTCCTCCACTCTCCAGTCATCTCGTCGCGTTTCGGCCCGTATATCTTTCTCAAAACCTTATTTTCAAATACACGTAATTTATGTTCATCTGCTAGGATCGTACTCCAACTTTCGCAACCGTAAAGTATTACCGGAAGAATAACAGTTCTGTATATTTTTAATTTCAATTTCCTTGATATTAATCGCGATGTTAGAAGTTTTTGGACTGAATAGAAACATGCGTTCCCCGATACTAAGCGACTTTTTATTTCTTCCGTGACCTTATTTTTGCTTGTTACGTATGCTTCCAAGTATTTAAATTTGTTTACTGTCTCTATGACCTCATCTTTAATTCTTATGTTTTTATTTCCGTTATCCCCTGTATTTCGACTTGTTATCATGTAATTTGTTTTATCTATGTTTACCTGTAGACCTATCTCATCGCACGCATCTACTAAAACATCGGTGTTGCTTTGTAGTGCATCTATATCGTCCCCTATTAAATCTACATCATCCGCGTATACAAACAGTTGATTCAAACCAATCAATGATAGTCCCTTTTTGTCCCCTTTAATTTTTAAAATCGCCTATTCTAACGCAAAGTTAAACTTTAGTGATGACAAGGCATCGCCTTGTTTCAATCCGTTGCGAATCTTGAAACTATCTGACATATTATTTATTACCTATCCGTACTCTGCTTGTGGGGTCGTTGACACACATCTTCACTAGTTGAACCAATTTTTTCGGAATTCCAAATCGTATCAGGATACTGTATAACTTTTCCTTTTTGATAGAATCATATGCTTTCTTAAAATCAATGAATAGCTGATGAACCGTCCCATTTCATCTCCAAAATTTGTCTCAAAGCGAAAATCTGGTCCAACGTGGATCTGTTTCTTCTAAATCCGCATTGGTGATCTCCAATTATTTCATCTACATATACACTTAGGCGTGTTAACAGAATATTACTTAATACCTTGTAACAGGTTGGAAGTAACGAGATTCCGCGATAATTATTACAGTCCGATTTATCGCCTTTTTTGTAAATCGGAACTATTATTGAGGTTTTCCATTCCTTTGGGAGCTCCTTCTTTCTCCATATAGCACTTATCAATCCATGTAGTTCCTTGATTAGTACCGTTCCTCCTGCTTTAATTAATTCGGCTGGAATATTGTCTATTTCTGGTGATTTGAAGTTTTTCAATTCCTTTACCGACATCTCGATCTCGCTAGGTTCTGGAATCCACGGTTCTGCAGTATGGATTTCAAATTCCTCTGTTTGTTCCCCGTTGTGTACATTAAGAAGTTTGTCGAAATAACTTTTCCACACATCGACAATTTTAGTCGGATCAGCCTGAAGATCTCCACGTTCATGTCTAATCATTCCTAGCCTCGGCTGGTAACCTTTTCTTAACGAGTTTACCCCTTTGTATAGATCTCGTATGTTATTTGTCTTCCCGTTTTCCTCTATCCCATGAATTTTCTGTCAGATATTCTCGCTTTTTGTTTCTGAACCCAAGTGTGGCGTTTTGTGTCGCGTTACTGTAGTGGTTGGTATTTGCTTTACTTTTATTACTTAGCCATCGTTACCTTTCTTGTTTTCGTTCCTCATGAAGCTTAAGGCATTCTTCATCAAACTAAGGTTTCTTTTTCTGTTGTTTCTTCTCACCTACGCGTTCCTTCGCTGCGTTCTTAATTGTTTTACGAATTGCCTCCCACATCATACTTACATCAATTTCATTATTAATATCATCATTATTATTACTCGAGTCCTAGGATTTCGAACCTATTTGAGAGTTCGAGTTGGTAATCTGCTTTTATGCTTGGATTATTTAATCTTTTAACTTCGAATTTCAGTTGTTTTGACCCCTTGCTTTCTCTGTTCGCAATGCATAACTTTTCCCCTACCTTTGTGATCACTAATTGATGGTCGGTGTCACCTTCCGCTCCTCTGTACGGCCTAACATCCATTATGTTAGTGTGTCTTCGTCTGTGTACTAATACGTGATCGATCTGGTTGAGAGTTTGCGTACACCGCTCCGAAGATACCCGGACGTCCGGAGATGTGTATTTGTGTATGTCTTTGTGTTCATAGTACGTGCTCTTTACCAGTAGGTTTTTCGAAATCGCGAAAGTTATCAGTCTTTCTCCAGTGTTGTTGGTCTTTTCGTGAAGGCTGTATTTGCCTATAGTAGGTCTATATTTTTCTTCCTTGCCTACCTTTGCATTGAAATCACCCAACACAATTTTCGAATTATACTTCGGCATTCGGTCAAACAGCGTTTCTAGTTCATCGTAGAATATATCTTTGTCGTTATCAGTAGTCACCTCGGTCGGAGCATAGACGTTTAGTAAAACCGTGTTGCCCCATCGACTACGTATCGTAACGTACGATAGTCTTTCGTTTACGAACTCTATATTCTGAACCACCTGAAGGATACTGTTCTTAATGAGGAATCCTGTTCCGAAATCGTGAGACTGTGTTCCCCCGTGGTAGGAAGTGAACTTGCCCTGTGGGATGCTATCTTGACCCTCCCACCGAATTGTAAAGGTTGTAAGAGAAGAATTACTCTTTCTTCAGTTTTTCTGTAGACCTTATGATTGGATGGAAATAGAACGTGATATGGTAGAAATCGAATACAGGTTGAGAAAGTCATCTGATGACTTGATACTCGATCCAGAACCACTTAATATTTCACCAGACTAAGTCCAGTAAACCAAGTTATTGAATTATTTACGAACTCAACAAATTTACAATAGCCTGATTAATGGAAACTTCAGTATTGTTAAGATAAATGACATTCCCAAAGTTACGAGGATTGAACTTTTAGACAACTCAAATGAAGAAAACCTACAACCTAATGTGAAAACTTATATGAAAACTCGTAATGACAACGACATATTGTGATGAAAGCAAAATATGACGATATTGCTATGAAACATATAAATACCCTATTATGATATATCAGACGTTATTTTCAAATAACAAACATTTAACCTTTAAAAGGAAAAGTTTAAAGGAAATGATTTATGCGTTCTTTTTTTTTTTTCATAATCAATAATTATTGTAAAGAAATTAGGTATTTTCTTTTGCAAACATAAATATTATTTTAAAGTATAGAAAAGTGATCGATTCAAAATTCTTTTCTGTTTACATTTCTCATTCTATCACTTTTCTTAATTCCAGAAAGGGAAATTTTGTGTGGCAGTCTCATGTATATAATTCAATGGATTTAATGTTTTTCATTTGTTTTATTATTATTAACTCAGTTATATATTTCTAAATGACTAAAATATTAATTAAAATGATTTAATACAGCAACTCCCATATCAAACTACAGGACAAGAACAATATAATAAAAGTTTTAATTTGTCATCAATAGATGACAGCACTAAAATATCATTCAGTGAACAACTTTTTTTTTTTTTAAAGGAAATCATTCCATTCTTTCTTCAGAATGATTCTAATTTTATATTTTTATTATTTCTAACGTTTCTTCTTATTCCTTTTATTCATTTTCTTGTTTTTGACTTTCTTTATGAGCTTGTCGCTATTATTTGTATTTCTATTGTAAGTAAGATCTTGTCGTTGGTTGTCAGTGATGTACTCAAATATTTGGTCTGCTACTCTTAGCAGCTCCTGGAGTAATCGAGACTCCATGACCATAATAAAATTCCCTTCCCCCTTAAAGTATTGTTTTGTTTATCTTAAATGAATATCTCCCTTCACCTGCTTGACATCCACACATATGGTCGTAACACGCCCCACCTCGACGAGGGGTGGAATAGGGGAATGCTATATCTGCAGGTTCAGCTGTGAATGTTTCTTCTCCTACGTCAATGTTAAAGGACTCAAAATATTATATCAAGACCTGTATGGTGACTTTCCAGCATATTGAAGTATTTAACGCCGTTGCAAACGGGAAATCTTACAAGTATTTCTGGACACAGAAAAAACGAAATTACTTAGCAATACCCAATATAGAGGCCGTGACGATCGGTCTGTGGTATAACTTGTACAACATGACCACCACTGTCGGCTTGCACCGTGGAAGATTGTTTCCCAGGTCCTCCAAACAGTGAATATGCCGCTATACTAATCTTGCAAAGGACTTTAATCAATTATCCCATCTCGGTCTCCAAGCATTTCGAACTGGATGTAGCCTGCCTCTTGCACACGAAAATAATGCAGTTCTCTTACCACTGCCGACTACCACAACTTGACTATCTAGTAATAATATTCCGTCTGAACTGACGACCCAACCCACAGAAATATCGGGCCTCCCGGAAAAATGCACTGCTGCCTCCGTCGTAAACATATGCACCCACACACTTACTATGTTTGAATGCAAAATCGTCGCCAAAGGACTGACTTTTTTCCCTTCAAGATTTTACGCTCACTTTAGATTTTAAAGGCTTAACTCAGGAGTCTTCTGGTCAGAACTCAACAACCAGGAGACGAACTTAGCCGCAACGCGGTGAATGTTCAGATTACTCGTGAGGGTTGCTTGGGCTGTTCAAAATACCAGGAATGTCTAACTTCGTGGATAATGATTCAGAGATTCCCAACATTTATGGGAGCTGTGGTAATGCGCCGTTGTTTCGGTTTCTTGTCATTCTCGACTCATGTTCTGCCCTTCTTGAATCGCGAGTGCCATTCAAAATATTAGGGTCTGTCCATGATTTAAAAACCATAGCATTTCAGGAGCCAGCAAATTTCACGTTTGCTCTTAGCCCTAATTTCAATCAATGGTGAGATCATAGAACACCGCAAAAAGATGGCTAACAAAAGTTAGCGTAACGCACAGCTCAACGCCATGTGGTAAAGGCGGCGTGGGACGTCGAGCAGAAGACACTATCCGGTTTCGTTTTGATACACCTCATATCGTTTTCCAACGGTAGGATTCATATGGCTTTGATTTTTTTCACTAGCACATATTCCCTTTTTCTCTTTGAATATTTAATATCTGATGTTGTTAACAAGGTTTTATGACATTGCTGCAGTCTCAGAATATTTCGCCTAAAACAACATTGTTTTTCATTAGAAGTAGTTCATGGATTTACATTTTGAGTAAGCAGGTCCAGAGTTCAAATTTGATAACGTGAGCACAAATAATTGTGCATCAAGGATATTTTATTTCGGTTGAAATAACAATAAAACACCCACTGTACATCATTGTAAAGTATGGCAAAGATTTGGATTCCGATGTGTACCAAAAGTTGGCATTTCCAACAGATATTTCTAGCTAAATAGTATTCAGGATTGATCTTTCTATTATTATTATCATTTCAAGATTTTGTACATCTACAAGTTGAGCAGATGTTTTAAAATCCCGTTTTTGCATGGATTTTACGTGGAAGGTCCGTAGCACGTATTTGGTCATACAGTGTCCTGTGATACTAAAGTAGGTTCTAAATAGAAGAAAGATTGATTGAATGTTCCAGTCTTTTGCACATCGCGTCAAGCCACTCGTCAGTTCGTAGAATATTATGTGTATTAATATCGCTGATTTGTAACAATTTGTAAAAGAAATACTTTCTTTTCTTTTTTCAGGAAACTGTACTACGTAAAAATCCTGATATTGTAATAGCCACACCGGGACGCTTAATAGATCATCTAAAAAATACGACATCTTTCAGTCTCGACAGTATTGAAATCTTAGTTTTGGATGAAGCCGACAGGTAAAAAAAAATAAAAAAAATGATAAAATAAAAAAAATTAATAATGCTAAGCTTAATAGATCCAAAACGAAACTCACATTGTAATTCTGCCCTCAGCAATGTTGATACTTCAATACGCGAAGTTTTTCACTCCTTAACCTAGGAGCTTCTTCAGGCACTCGAAGTTTTTTTTTTTTTTTTCAAGGTGTAGTGTTCTTTGTGAGCCTGAAGGAACTCCTAAGTTAAGGAGAAGAAAAAATCGCGAATTGAAGTATCGAAAGTGCTGAGGACAGGCTTGCAAGGTGTGAGTTTCTTTCCTCTTCCGTGCATATATGAATATCTCTCTTCAGTTTGCAGAAATGCTTCAACAAGTCTGTAATTTAAGAAAACCTTAAAAGGTGGAAATTAGTATTTGTTAAGCTCTGGAGTTAACTGATGCGCTAATTAAAAGTGTTTATCTCCTCAGGTTTTTTAAATATTGTTAAGTACTGGAATTTTAAGAAAACCTAAAGTTTAAGAAATTGCTAATGAGTGTTTTGTCCCATCGTAGTTCTTTTTCGTGCTTATGATCAAGTACTGCACTTTGAAAGGAATACATATAGCATTCAGTTGTGTTGGAAAAAATACAAAACTGCGATTAAAAAAAAATCTTGTTTTGGTAGGAACAGTAGTTTACATCTCAACTATTTTAAATATATGTTCCTATATACTAAGGTTAACTCAAAATGTCCATATCACAAACAGTTATAAACGGTCGCGGAACAAGGACAGTTTTGGCAAGTTATACAACAAAACCGGAGGCATGAGTGGGTGTGTTTATTGACCCGCACAATAATAAAAGAGCTGGCGAGTTCTAATTCGAATTTTTGTATTAAATCTACACTAGAAATGCATGTATACATACATACACAGAGACGTATGTAAAGGGAGTCCGAATCTCCTAATAGTAAGATTTTTTTAGGCCGGCTACACAATGTATAAATACAGTGTTGCTTATAGACTTACCTTTATATTAGAAGTATACTCTCCATGTTTGAAAGCGCACTTACTATTACAAATATTATGACGAGTTGCTATGACACCATTTCTTGTTACCAAAATGTGGGTTTTATTTACATTGTGAACGAACTATTTTATGTTGAGGATTCAGAATTCTGTCTTTTTTTTATATTATGAACAGAGGAAAAACTGAATAACGAGATAACTAGAAAACTAGAAAAACTAGTTCGGAGACTGAAAAGAAGAAACAAGAAATTTAAATTGACAAGCTTTCATAAAGTAAAATAAAAGTTAATTTGATTAATTGTAATCTCGTTTATGTCATAAATTAGACGTCAAATAATAATTGATGGTAAAGAATGTTCTGTAAAGCTTAGTAATCATGTCTTAATGATTAATTTATAAATTTTTTATGTGATAGAAAATAATTTATTATTTTTTGTTGGTTAGTGCAATCAGAAATTATGTCATCTTGCACGAAAAAAGCTTATTGTTAGTCTGAAGGTACAGTGAGGGCCGTTCCGACTTGATTCTAGCTCTTACACAAATATATTTTGGGGACATGGAAAACATATTTATAATTCAGTTCACCAAAATACCTTCCATCATGCTGGAACTAATGGTTTTAAAATATTCTACTTTCTCTCTCTCTCTCTCTCTCTCTCTCTCTCTCTTTGTAACCCTTTGCCTTTTTTCCTTCTATACAATCCTGCATTAACTTCCTCATATTACTCTCACTAGAAGAAGTATCTCCCGGTTGTACAAACTTATTCAATTCATCTTCCATTTTCTTTTCCACAAGTTTTAGTCCAGACAACATATATGTGACATTAATCTTCAAGGACTTAATACGTTCTTAGTGCTCTCCTTCAGCTGACATAACTCTTGATTGGCGCTTAATAAATAATTCTGCAGCTACTCGCCCCCCGCCCCTCCCCTGTTCTAATGTTTCACCAGTAGTCTGAAATCGATAGTTCCAATCATCTAAGGCTTTACTTACATCCTCTTTAAAAGAATAGAGCCATCTTTCCGTAGACTTGTTTATTTGTTGTTTAAAGCCGTTAATTCTCCGTTCAGCCATCTGTAGACGAAACGTATTTTGTTATTAGCATTTTCAGTCGAACGAATTGGTTTCTCAAGCTTTTGACCGTATAGGTAAACATTTCTGTGTAAAAACATCTATCTTATGTACTGTGGGCAATCCTTAAAAGTGATGGAAACATAAGGTTTTCACCCCTTGCTGTTGAAAATGATGGAAGAGTGGAAATGTTCCCGTACATGTTTAATTATTTTGTTTCAAACATTGTGATCTGTCGGTATTGTTATACAAAAATATGTAATAATTTTACATTTTTGTTCAAATTTTAGGATGCTAGACGAATATTTTGCTGAACAGATGAAGGAAATCGTACGAGAGTGTAATCGTACGCGACAAACAATGTTATTTTCTGCCACTATGACTGAAGAAGTGAACGATTTGGCCGCAGTGTCACTGAAGAAACCTGTTAAGATATTTGTTGACAGCAACCAGGATGTAGCATTTAACCTTCGGCAAGAATTTATAAGGTTGGTTGCTTTATAAGAGTTATTTATTCAATTTGATATATGCTTACTTATAATGGCCAGTGTTCTTAATGTTCTGTTAAATTAAGTTCTTGGGAAAGCGAGATTGTCATTCAGTGTGGAAAACCTTAAATTCTCTCAGACTTCCCGAAGTCATTCATTTTCAGCCTCAGGGTGGTAATGGTGAAACTGCTTCACTTCACCATTATATCTTTGTTCGACGCAAAAACGTCTAGTGAATTTTCAGGCTTGACTAAGAACTTTAATGAATTAAAACACCATACTATCGTATCCCACTCATTCATAAGTTGGATTTACATATTGTCAGGACCGTCAAAAGTCTTGCTACGTTATATAAAAATTCTTCCCTCAACGCTGATAAGGTGATCCTAGTAAAACTTGGTTTCAGTTCATAAGAAAGTTTATTGAATAATATCAAACGTTTATAAGAGTTAAAAGACATTTAAAAAATAAAATAAAACACTGCCTGGCTGTACCACCAGTCACGAAATTCATTGTTTACGCCCGACAGTATTTAACTGAAAAGTTAACAGTCATTACATATCTTAATATTTGAGTGTTTTTAAAATCGATACACAGGCAACATGATTTAATCTTTAGTGTAAGTAGGTTTTCTTCTTTTTTTCTCATTATCCTTCCTCTTTTTTTACGTTCTTTATTCTGATAAAGAACCTAACGGTGTGAAGCGTTTAAATAATGTTTAATAGTGTTTACTTATTTTACTCTACACTGGCGCCATGGAGATTGAAACACGTACATTTTTTAATCGTACTTCTGAGAAAAAAGTCTATTTGAGTTAGTCATTTCCTATGTTACTATATAGTACATACAACACATTTATTTAAAATGCCGATATCTCTGAGTTTTCATCTGGTATCAATTTCTACTGACTCCACGATGTTCTACATGTATATCAATAACAAAATACAAAACCATTGCAATCTTTATTTCATCCCAAAGTGGACCTTCATCTTTATTCCCCTGTACTCTTCATTTATTTTTGCTACTTCTGCAGTTCCGCAATAATAAGGCAACTTAGAAACTCAATTAATTAGTCATTTTACAATAAACAGTAGACAAATAGCCTTTTCCAACTCTTTTACTCTATTGTGATCTGTAAAATGGATTACTCTTTAATATTATTGATAAGGATAATTGCAAGTTCGCAGGCCTACGGGCCGCAACGTGATGCATTATCACATAGCCCGAGCAGCAGGCCATCGCTGCTCGTATACGGCGTAGGGAATTGGCGACCCCATCGTCCAGCTGGCTTTTGCTGGCTGCAATCAGCCCTCGCAGCTAAACACCTACGCTGCTTGAAAGGAGGACCAGCACAGAGGAGTTCCATTCACATTCACCTCATTTTCATCCACAGATGATCATCATTTCATCTCCTCTTTTGCTGTGATTTGCGCCTCCGCGCAATGACCACGGATGTGACAGGATGTACTTGCATTGACGATGGCCCCTGGGCCCAGGGGAAAGGGGGCGGAACCATTGGATAGCGCCTAGTTCTTAGCAGCAGATTCTTGGATGGTCTAGCTCGTTGAGACTAGGAAGTGCGCCATTGGGGAGCTCTTCGGACCTTTGGTCTCGCCAACACTCGGGGGAGTGGGTGTCCCAAGTATCCATCAGTCGGGAGTACAAGTGATTTCGACGCCAAGTCATTGGACTTCGCCTCGATTTCCAGCTTGCTGACAAGGGTGATGAGGGTAGTACCCGGCAGCCTCGTTGGCTCCTCAGAACGAAGACGGAGAAGTGTGGGCATTTATGGCTACAATTCATCATGGCTCCAACACATCCTACCAAGTCGCCTTCGCGCACAGAAAAGAAGAAGCCAAAGAGACAGAATGAAGAGAAAGTCACTGAAGATAATAGAAAGAAGGCGCATATAGTTACCGAAACAACCAGTGACACAGCAGAAAACATAGAAATAGAGGAACAGACAAGTATCGTACCGACTATCACACGATATCTTGTGATTAAAGTAAAGAATGAAGCAGAGAATCCAGGTGGTTTGAAGGGGTTATCCCCTTTCATCATCCAAAAACAACTGAATCATGTCGCCGGCGAACTTGCACATGTTAAAAAGCTTCGCAACGGCACCTTGCTCGTGGAGACGTTAACTAACAAGCAGTCAACTAATCTCTTGAGAATGAAGACCCTAGGACATTTCGAGGTTCAAGTGGAACCGCATCGTCAACTGAACTTTTGTCAGGGCGTAATAACTTGTTGGGACTTTCAAGATGTCCCTGAAGAAGAGATTAAGGATGCACTTGCCAGTCAAGGTGTCGTCAATGTTCGTCGAATTAAGACAAGAAAGAGTGGAGAACTTAAACCCACGAGTTCGTTAATTTTGACGTTTGCCATGCCGCAGCTCCCCAAGGACGTGAAGGCAGCATTCTATTGCTTACCTGTCCGTCCGTATATACCGAGTCCGCTCCGCTGTTTTAAATGCCAGCACTATGGACACACCAGCACGTCGTGTAAGGCGACCTCTGCTGTCTGTGCAATATGCGGTACCAGTAGCCATGGTGCGGATCCTTGCACCTCACTGAAACCTCAGTGTGTTAACTGCAAGGGTGATCACACGGCCTGGTCGCGTGACTGTCCGGTATTTAAAGAAGAAAAACGTATTAGAGAGCTGATGGTGATAGAGAAAATATCCGCTGGCGATGCCAAACGTCGCGTAAAAGAGTCTCAGCGCACCCTTCCCTCTGGTGCATTTTCACATGTTGTAGCCAAAATAGCAGTTAAAACTGTCTCGGTTGGTACCCAGACAGTTAATGTATCAACCCAAACAGAGTCTGTTGTGCATGACGACCCTCCGAAGCCGCCCAAAGAATCGGAGATTCCTAGCAATATGCCGCCGGAGAGTCAGGGACAAAAAACACCTGTGAAGAGCTCTAGAGCTCCACGGGTTAAGCCTACCTTTAGTCCCTATAAAGTCTCCAAATTAGCTCGCACTTCACCTCTCGCTACGAGCATTAAGACTTTGACTAACGTTTTGGCTGCACAATTAGCTGAGGACGAGTTTGCACATACTATCCATCAGCCAAGTTCATCTTTGTCCTCCGACATGGTTGAGGACCCGCTGATGGATATGGATTTTAATCTCGTGGGAAGGAAGGGGAAACCGCGATATAAACTTAAACGGTAATATTTTAACTAGTTTTTGCAGTGACTTTTATGATTTCCGTTTATTTTATCTGATTATGTTTCTTAGCTGTTAAGTTTTATGGTCTATATTTGTTTTATCTTGCGAAGGTCCATTTACGGGCTTCCTCGGTCTACTGGCCATTTACACCAGTAGGTTGAGTGTGAAGACCCTTTACATCTTCATCTTTTATCTTTTTTTATTCTTTTAATTAACAGCTAAATTTTGACATGACCAAGATAAGGGTCTTTCCCGTATCGGGACGGGCGTAAGCCATAGTGCTGTTACCGCCCATAAAATTCATTTTATCTTTTTATAATTGCAAGCGATATAGTTGACGTCTTGACCATCTCTTCGTAGAACATCCAGTATTATTTATTGTCCTTCTTTTAGAGTATCACTAACAAACACCGCGTCGGAATATTGGCAGTAGTTTTGCTTGTCTTCCAAATTCGGCTTCACTGTAAGATTGAGAGTTGATTACCTTAATAGTTGAAAATCTTAGATGTTGCGGTATTAGAAATTCTTAGTTTTGAACTTTTTTTTTTTTACTTAATGCTTCCACGTTTGTCTAAATCTAACTGAATACGTAACATTAACGATATAGAAAGTCCTATCTATTTTCTGAGCTGAAAATCTTACTTTTTCTAATCTTCGAAATTTCTAATACTGAGCTACTTTACCTACGTATTGCTTTTGCTTTTGTGTAAATATAACTGAGTATGTAACATGGACAGTTGGTAGAATATTTAACAAATAATGCCTATTTGTTGAACAGGAAGCTAACATGCAAACAGCGAGTGAGAACTATCTACCAACTAAATCATTAATTTCTAATATCTAATAAAATTGAAGCTAAAGTTTTGATACCTTGTTATACATTGTTGATTCATTATAGGTGTGAAATTAGAAAGTAGGTAAATAAGATCGTACGTACAGTCACATTTTGGGAATGTACACTTCGCAGAATTTGCTGGAACTGTAAAACAACTGAATCCACATAAAATACTGCGTTGACAGATATTTGCCAGAGTTCTCTTCGTGTGTTTACTCAAACTTTGAAAAGTTTGTTCCTCTTTGGAGAAATAATAATAATAAAAGTTTTTAGAAATATGGGTAACACAAAATTGACTGATGAATGTTCGTCATTTTAGAGAGCTGTCAGAACTTTTAAGCATGCTATAACAATTGTCTTAGTTAATTTTTCAAGCCATCTTTGGGATTTTGACGGGCCAAGTAAGGTGCTTGTCACTCGTACAGGATAAGCTGATAAAATGCTTCGTTCAGATTTGTCGAAGAAATCATAATTGTAATTCAACAGGCCCTTACCGCCCTGGTCTACATTATAGTGGGAGAAGAAATCTCATGTGAGATATCTTTTGACAGCGGGTTTTATTTTCAAGGGCGGTGATCCCCTTCACGCTATCGCTACCAGTGCAATATCTTCGACCTGTTTGGTGCAGCCGGCTGCATCCTGAAATGTCGAGGACGAGTGCTCACTGAAGTCTATTCGTATTCTCTGCGATCATGCGGGACAGAACAGTCAAGGTGATCATTGAGAATCTCGCTGACACATCAGGACGTCTATTGTGAACGAACTTCAAAATATTCCTAAGCAACAACTTTTACATTATTGACTTGATGATATAAAGAAACTATGACGGAATAACAATCAGTATAAAATAAACATGCAAAATAACAATTAATTTGTATTGTCAGCGTTGTTTTCGTCGAGTGCAAGTGTCAATATCTTTTTATTTATTTTTTATTAGATCAGTTTTAGCTGTGTTGTTATTGGTTGTCGAAAGTCGAACTAGTATGAATATGGTCTTAACCTGCATAGGTCCAATACGTTCTCACTAAATGGCAAAGTACGAAACGAAACAACGCAGATATATTTGCAATTGAAGAGTACAGGAGAAATAGGGGGGGTTACAGAAAATGTGATTTCTCGTAATACACATTTTCAAGTCTTACTTTTCCGTTTACTCCTATGTATTTAATATTCTAAGAACCGTTACAACTTGTGGAATATTTGTGTTTTAGCATTGAAGCTTTCCACGCGGTTATCTGTCATTGTTTAGTACTTGTTACCAGTACTAACTCCGTTCTTTTAAATAAAATGGACAACCCTCTTCTCCTGTACTCTTTAATTATAACTGCTTGTGTCGTAGATACTAAGAAGGTGAATAGGGATGGAAAAAATAAAGATATAGAACGATTATTATCAGATATTGTAGAAATTCCATGTGGCAGCACTCGGGAACAAATAAATTAAGACCCGAATTAACCATTTTAGTCAAATTTGTGCTGTAGGTGGAATGCTCTCGGCAAATTTGTAACCACGGAGACCAAATTCCTTGTTGAACCAACAGCGGTAGAAAAACTACTGCTGATGTGACCGGTAAAGGTGAGATGTCGAAAGATGACGGGTGAAACCGAAAATTATAGGTGACTTTATAGTTTTGTGTGTGTAATTTTGTACGTGATTTTCGTCAAGATATTACGTAAGTACAAATCCTTTCCTTTCTATTAAAATTTCAGTTATATTGCCTATCCGGCCTTCTCCTATATGTACTTTATATATTGGCAAAATGGCGTCTCCTTAACACAAGTCCCACACCTGTCCGTTTTGTCTCCTACCTTGTGAAAACGCTTTTGCGAAACGTAGCAGTTTTTCTATTGTGTTTGGGAAGTTCCTGTACTCCTTTCAAGATTCTACTGTGTAAGTATCCTTTTTTCTACCTTTTTACCATCTTTATATATATATATATATATATATATATATATAAAATAGGTGAAATTTTAGTAGAAAGGAAAGGATTATATCGACCTTGACGAAAATCACGTACACAATTACACACACAACACTATAAAGTCACTTATAATTTTCGGTTCCATCAGTAGTAGACAGTAAAGAGGTTCACTTAACACACGTTCACAATTGAAAGGGATAGAAAACAACATGGCTGGCGACCACATAAAAAACAATTGACGACGTTTTGCACGTGCGCAAGTAGTCATGGGAAAGGGATTTTGGAAATGGTGTTTTGTGTTAAAAATTTAGTTGTGTACAATAATAAAAAAAAAAAAACCAGACTCAGTAAGGGAAAAGTAGACAGAAAAGTGGAATACAGTATAGAAATCGCAGTCGGAGAAAGTGGGATACAGTATAGAAAACGCACCCCGAAAAATGTGGGATATAGTATAGAAAGCGTGCCCCGAAAAAGTGGGATTTAGTATAGAAAACGTACCCCAAAAAGTGGGATATGGTATAAGAAACGCAGTGAAAAGGAATAGGTTGCTGAGTCAATCACAAAAAGTTGGAGTCAGTATAGAAAGAAAAAGAAAAAAAGGTGGGCAGGGTTGAAGGAGAAGTGTGGGTGTAGACGAGGAGAGAGGAAAGAAAAAAAGTTACTGCAGGTTTAGGCCAGGTTTCAGTTTAGCATTCAAGCCCTTAATGAAAGCTCCATCCTAGAGACGACATGTGAATGTATTTGTGGTGGGGGATAGGGTATGGATTATAGCTTTACGGAAATTGTTATCGAAGTCAGTGTTGTGCAGTTGCGTGTGTGTAGACACTGGCGAATCGTGTCAGTTGGTGACGGAAAAGTGGCAGTGATTATTCACACAGAGATTCAAAGGACCACCCGTTTCCCCCACATAGAATACCAGGCAGAGTGTGCAGGATATATATGACGTTTGAGGTTTGATATCCTTCGGGATGTAGCGTGAAGTTGCCATTGGCTGTGTTGATAGAGAGAGATGGAGACGTAATAAGGATGGGACAAGTTTTACATCTAGCGCTGTTACATTTGTGGGCGGGAACTAAAGGCAAATGGGACGAAGGGGTAGTGTGAACTAAGATGTTTCTCAAATTGGGAGGATGCTGAAAAACTAATTTCGGCTTGGTGGAAATCCCGATATATAAGTTGGTAGAAAAAAAGATACTTCCATTGTAAAATACTAAGATAGGTATACAGGAACTTCACAGATACAATAGAAAAGCGGCAACGTTTCGCAAAAGCGTTTTCACATGCGTATATGTAAACACACTCGTATATAGTGCGTGTGTGAGTCTGTTTTCAACAATATAATGTCTACTGGTTTGACACCTGACACCAGCGTTTCGCTGTTAGAGTCGCATTAGTGTTCTCTCAATCTGATCTTCAAATATTTTCTCCTCATTGCAATATATTGATCTTTTCACTTACATGTTACTTGGTAACTCTTACTTCCTAAATAATTTCGTACGTGTACGAAGTAACTTTTGTACTTCGTCGTGTTCTTATGTAGACTTTTGTGGGGGATTGAAATGGGTTTAAGGTCTAATATAGTCTTTCATTTGTTTTGAGTGTTGCCGCATGGATTTTTAATCGTTCTCGCGAGGTGTGACAACCGTTTGAGTTGCTTGTTTTTACCCACGCGTTTCATCGTTTTAGCGTTTGAAGAGGCAAGCATTTGAATTGCAAAAATATTGTGTTACTTTGTATTTATCGTATTGTGCCAGTTAGTGAGGACGTACTGGATCTATTCAAGTAATTACCATGATGTGGCCCTTAACCTCGTGAGAATATTTTTAAACTGAGAAGCTGTACTAAAAGTTTGCGTGTTCGCTGAACCGAAATTCACCCATGCGTTGGCACTTTGCTGGTATTCTCGCTCTTATGGAGCAGGTAGAAAAAATTGGAGACGCTATATTCATGTGGATCATATTGCGATAAAAACGAAATCTTACCTCCGTTATTTAAAAAGTATGTTTCTAATTCAAATGCTGTGAAACATAAAGAGTTCTAGCGTTACATAATTATTCACTTTTGTATTACCGGTAAATATTCGTTTTATGAAGCTGACAACATTGTTGAAAGTAATTGTAACATAAATCTTTCATATACTACATGTAGTACAAGATAG
Organism: Lepisma saccharinum; assembly: GCA_022664845.1. Classification (NCBI taxonomy): domain Eukaryota; kingdom Metazoa; phylum Arthropoda; class Insecta; order Zygentoma; family Lepismatidae; genus Lepisma; species Lepisma saccharinum. Next base: position 33,823 of record JAGDQP010009866.1, on the reverse strand, counting down.
TAAATATCTACAACTTAAAATTTCCATTCCTCGCCGAGAGAATTGAGAAATTTTCAGTTACCTTCTATTGTGATATTCATGACTGCCCACGTCAGATTAAATGTTGCTTTATATTTACATATTAATCCTGTCATCTATCGTTGGTGCTGGGATTTTGTCAGTACTTGGGAGCTGGGGCGTATATGGGGAAGTGGTTAAAGAAAACTCGTGGGATGTAATACGAGGGCTGCTGGAAAAGTTTCTGTAAAATACTACCAACAGTGGCACTAGTGTTCCGCTATTATAAAGTTCGGAAGAATAGACCTTTGTATGTTTAAATTATCTTTGTTTGTTTACGCCTATGCATTTGAAGGGTACACGGGAAGAACGAGCAAGGTCCATTTTTGAAAGGGTTGAGAGAAAACGCATTTTAGAGTGTAAACTCTTGAATTTATAGTTATTTTTTGCCCTTTTGGGCATCTTTGCTTGAGGTCGAAGACATATCGAGCAAAAAATAACTTTAAATTCAAGTGTTTACACTTTAAAATGCGTTTTTTCTCACAACTCTCAAAAATTGAACTTGATCGTTCTTCCCGTGTACCCTTCATTCGTTTTTCTCAGCAGTTGGGAGACGTAGTTTTGTTTGAGAAATGAAACTTTCGGGCAATGATTTTTTATGAATTCAAATGTTGTTTAACCGAAACAATGCATGCAATCGAGCGACTTCATTTGTCTTTTGGGCATAAAGCACCATCTAATAGAACTGTACAATTGGTTTTCCGAATTCCAGCGTGGTCGTACATTTCTCAGTGATGAATTTCGTGAAGGTCGTCCATCCACGTCTGTTGTTATCAGTAATGTTGATGCTGTACGTAACAGGAGTTAGAGAGATCGGCAATCCTTCAAAATTAGTTTGAGCGTATGCAAAAGTGTATCGATCTTAAAGGTGAAAAGCAAAAGCAATAAAGGCATTCCCAGAATTTTACATGTCTTTTCTTATTGATTGCAGAAACTTTTCCAGTAACCCTCGTAGTACTTTTTTGCCTGTGTTTGGTCAGTTTCGTGTGCAGATTATTTTCGCTTGAAGAAAGGTGTCGAAGGTCTTTCTAAATCTCTGGGTCAGTGTTTGATACAATTACGTCAAGTTAATTTTTGGCTCAAACCTAGTTTTCATTCTGCGCGTAAATCTAGTTAGACTTCATAGAATTTGAAAACTGCTGCTGTTCCGAATTTTATTAACCCCTTCACCATATTCTGAGTTGATTACATCGACGTAAATGAACCTATATATGAACATAATGGCATGAGACGGCTATTAATTAGATTATTTTATAACGTGTCGTTCTCCAATCTTCCGTGCTGTACAAATATTTACACTAAAATATTAACGCTGGGAATGACATTTCGAGTTGAACTGCATCCGCAGGGTGTCGACTGATCTGGAATACCTGGAATTCAATTTTAGGTCTGGAAAACCTGAAATTCAAGGAGAAATCTGGATTTTTTAAAGTTAAATTTTCACTTTTTTATTAATGTCTTCTCTTTAAACATTAAAAGAAAATCTTTATTGAATTGGTAAATTTAAGATCGCAGAATGAGACACTTAAAGTAATTAATTTTTGTAAGAATTCCCTCAGGAACTCAGACTTGAGAGTACGGTGTGGCGATCCATCTTTCTCTTCTCTACTGTAATTATGCATGTCGTTTTCTTTTTCTGATTTTTTCCGTGGTTAAGTATTCTTGTTCTTATGTTGAACTAAGTTTTGAAATTACCTTAACTTAAATGTATACTTTCTGAAGTATTTGAAGTGAATTGAATTTGAATTAATTTTATTTATTGTGTTTATGTAGGTAACTTTGTCAGGTCGGACTTTGTCTTAGTCGGGTAATTGATAAAATAAACACTTCTTCAATTGTTAAAATAAATATCTCTTGATAGAAATTACTTTAAAACTACCTTGTGGGAAATTTAAATTATTATCGACAATTAGCTGGGATGCATTTCAAATTAAGCCACATCTTCAGGCCGCGAATAAATGTAAAATCTGTTTGTTGTTGTTCGTTTTTTGTGTGCAATAAATTAAAAATGTTTAGTGTGTTATTTATTAACTTTAAAACACTTTACTACCCTTAACACTTACTTTTCTAAAATATCTGTGGATGGTGGTTAGGTATTAATTATATGGTGGGTAAAGACAAAAACATCATACAAGCATGAGAAACAACAGAAACGCAGATTTTACATCTACTCGCGGCCAGAATAAGTGGATAGGTAGCTTTGAAATTCATCGTCGATAATTAACTGTTTTAGGACTACCTACACCGTTAAGATTACAAGAAATTAATGTGTACATATTGTAATTAATTACCTGGAAAAAAGAGACAAATAGACCTGGTAAACCTGAAAAAAAACAAAAAAACTGGAATTTGATAATTAACATTTGGAAAGACATCCTGTATATCCATAAGGTGTGCCCACTTATTAAGCTATCCTGTGTAATATGCTCTGTTTGTCCGGTCCCTAGCAAATACTATTTTATTGTTCACTAATCCCGCATAATACGCTTGTCTCGTTGATTTTTTTGTGTTGTGTTTTGTTTCATTTAGCAGTGTGTGAAGAAAGTACAACAATGTCACGGAAAAATATATTCCGGGAATATAGCATTTGTGTTTTATTTAACTTCTATTCATGGGATATATAGGCACCTAAGGCCAGAGCGTGTCACTTACAGTCCCTTAGGCATGACACGACGTAGGAACAACTGAGTGTCTGGCTCATGCATATAAATTAAATAAAGAAAACTAAATGCTATGTTCCCGAAATACCTTTTCTCCGTGACTGTACTTCTGTTCCTTGCTTATCTACCAGTGAAGTAAAGACGCGTGAAATGGTACACAAATTAAACTTCGAATTTCCCTCTTTCAGTGATTGGTTAGACAGATTTAAGCAAGGACATAAAATTATGTATTGCGAGATTTAGAGCGAGTAAGATTGTCAGAATGGACGTTATTGAGTGTTAAGTAATCTGATATCGCGATACAAATTCTGTGATGTCAAGGATCATGTTCATTTTATAGGCCTACCTGACAAATCCTATGTTTTCAAACGGTGAAGGATCATGGTGGAACATGAGTTTAAGAAGGAGTAATAGTGCTCGTTGCTGCAAATTCCGATACTTCTAAAAAGCAACAACTACAGTATTTTTCTTATTGTTTAGAAACATAGTAAGTACGATTAAAATTTCAAGAATACTGTATATACCGGTATCTGAATGTTTCAATAAAATGTCTGTATACGTCAAAAATACTAATTATATTGTGTATTTATGCTGCTTGGTCGTGTCCCGTCCAGTGCGCGGTCTCGTGAAGCTCATTCTAACGAGATTTTACTATAAATCTTTTATTCGTACTTGGTTTCATCCAGCAAATCCTCGTTAGGCAGAAAATCACTATAATATTGAAAATATTTTCCAGAACACAATTCGATTGCTTCATATTCTAACCAGGGAAGAATATAATTTAGTCTTCGCCACGTGACTATGCAATGAATTGTCAGATGTAAACAGTCGTGTGTTGGGAATACTTTAAAATAAACCAGATACAGCTGGCGGTGTTGTTTGTCAATAAAAAATACCGTATTATTTTTTTATATTCGGTGATGTCTATTGTGTATATATTCTATTTTCAGGGTTCGATCTCACAGAGAAGGCGATAGGGAGCCAATTCTGGCAGCATTGATTTGCCGAACCTTTCGAGATCATACTATAGTGTTCGTTCAGACAAAGAAGCAGGCACATACGATTCACATACAGCTTGGGTTGCTTGGTGTTAAGGTAATGTATTTTCCGTCTAGTTTACTGTGAGAAGAAAATAGGAGTTATGAAATCAATTTTATCTGTTTTCCCCCTATTTTTTTCTTTTATATGTCGATTTTAACTCAACTTTGAACACAGAAAGTGTATCTCAAGATTTTTCCATTCCGTCTCGTGCTGAGGAAAAATGTTCCAGCCATTGAAATTTTTCTTCGACGAAACAAGTTTTCTTTCATAACTGTTTCATTTTCATCACTCTTGAAGCAAAATATGATTTTACCGAAGAGGTGCAAATTATTCGAAAAAGAAAATGTTCACGTAGCGGTAAAGTTGAATCAAGTTGGCTGATCAAAATATGCAATTCCTTGCTTTACAATCCAGGTTTTATTTCATCACATTTTGCATGATCACGTTGCGAAAATAATAATAATAATAATAAATCGGAGGCTCCACTGGGTTCTCCTAATTGGGAAACCAAATTTCAGTATTATTTAACATGACTTTTAATGACCTAGCAATTGTGGTCAAATGACTACGATTACGAACTTCAAATTGGCTATTCGAGGGCACGCAAAATTGAGTCCTGCACACAGGATCCTGACTTAGGTTTTCGTGGGTTTTCTTCAGTTACACCAGGCGAACGCAGAGATTGTTCCTAGATTAAGGGCTTGGTCGCTAACTTCCTTATACTTTTCCTCTGAAGAGTGTGCGTCAAGAGACATCATTCCATATAATTTTGATTGGCTTTAGCTATAGCTGCTTGTGCAGCTCATATAATTAAATCAAATTAACAAGACTTTTAGGATGACTTCTTTCACGGGTTAGTATTAAGGTTAGTGTAAAGCAATGATCTGTAACGTTAGCTGGCAACACTACCTCCGTATATCTGTAATGTATATTTCTCGTACGAAATGGCATATTTTTTGTTTGTTCATTGTTTAGAGTTTCATTGTTGTTGTGAATATCCAAACATGTGTAAATGAAGCTCTTTCAACAATCAACAAAAATAAAAATAAAAATTGGCACGGATTGAACTCTTGAAATGGTTATGAACTTTCTCCTCTAAAAGTTCGAACTCTCTAGGCTTGAATATGTAGGAGCAGCATTGCAATTTCGTCCAATGGAAGAAGTACATTAGGAAAATACAGAGGTAGTGCTGCCATCTAGCTAAGAGATCGTTGTTTTAACCTTAAGCGCGACAAACTGGTAGTCATGAAGTACAAAGTTACCATCCCTCCGAGGGGGGAAAATGAAATCAATTTCTGGTGATGAGAGAGGAAGAACTTATGTATATCATCCACGGTCTCGTAACTGTTACAGATACATCGCTTAAACATTCAGAATGTTTATTATTGTTATAGGACCGAAAGATGATGTTCATCGACGAAACTCTTCTTGGGGTAGGAAATGGGAACTTAGCTGCTAGATTCTTTATCTAGAAACCATACCGGCATTTGCTTGATGAAACTGGGAAAAAACATGGAGGACCTTAGTGTGTCCGGCACCGGGAATCAACCCTACTTGCCTCAGCAGAGCCATCCCCAGGACTGTGGCTATAACCAGTAGGCCATGGGAGCTGGGTTTTATTATTATTGTTGATAACTATGGTTCATAATTTAAACAAAATGGAAGATAAATCTCAGCTCTACAATAATTTCCTGACAAATAGTATTATTTTGATTCGTGAGCATATTTTCATTCCTTCTAGGCAACGCTGCCTTGACGATGTAGACGTCAATCACACAAATATTGACTTTTTGTGTCGATGTTGAAGGAATCGTTTGCGGCTCAAAAGAAAGGAAGAAAAATATGTGAAAAGCAACAGTAAACCTAGTTGTGAACTTTTTTTATTATTATTATTATTCTCTGATTTTCCATCTTTTAAGGAGATGGAATATTGCAACAGGTTGTTTACATATTGTTATTTAAAAAGTGGAATTTCAGCTTTTCGCTAGAATTGGAAGCTTATCATTTGTGTCACCATTTTCTTCCCCTTTATGATATAGAAATTAGCTACAGCTTTTCTTAATCCTGATTATAACTTTTTTTTTTAAGGTGGGAGAACTACATGGTAACCTGACACAACCACAGCGATTGGAAGCATTAAAAAAATTCAAAGATGAGCAGTTGGATGTGCTTGTGGCTACAGATGTTGCGGCAAGAGGATTAGATATTAGAGGAGTGAAAACGGTAAAATTTCAGTTCTTGTTAAGTTTGGTATTATTAGTTTGAAACTCGAAAATGTTGTAAATGTAAACAAAATCCAAGAATTTATTAGAATTGCGATTGCTTGAGGTGGTTAAAGGGTAATAGAAGACTCGTATAGTAATTCATTTAGTTACAGTATTGTAGTTATCTGTTTAAAAAAAAGCAGGATTCATTCACATGTGTCAAGAATTTCAGGCATTGCTTGACTTCCATATGCGGAGAGAAAAAAATCGTAATTATTTTTGAACTACTTCTGAGTCAGTCTAACACGGATCTAACATGCTTCGTAGTTGTTATTAATTTTTACCTTTGGGGCCGCGTTTAAGCAAAATGAATTGAGTTTATCAACCATTGGGAAAGTAAGAGGAGTTCAGCAATTATGTAGATGGCAACGTTAAAGGTGAGAATATTGCTTTTAGACAAACGACCGTCATTTTTATATTTGAAGATAGTGCATATAATCTGGATTATTAAGAAACTGGACTATAGTCGAAAGATGCGTTTGCGAAATTTCGTCATTTTATATCAAGATGGCAGTTATTAGGGAATAATAATTCTTCCTACTCCATGGTCGTATTTTGTCTAGGTTTGGTATGTATGTGGTATCTGGTATCTAAGTAAGGAAACGTATTATTTAAAATATGAAAGTAGCTGATTCCTTTTAGAATGAAGGGTCCTTGTGTTGCATTAATCTTCAGTGTAATCGTCTTGTCCAATCAAAAGATCGTTATCTTTTGTGTCTGTCATTTTTATTCAAGAACACAAATGTTATCAAGAATGTTGTCACTTAATTGTATGTAGGTATTCTCATATAGCGTATAGATTTGGTTCCAGCTTATGAATCGTAATCATTGAGTCAAGGCGAGAAAATATGCTCACGAAAACAACACACGTTAGTTACGTTTCTGGATCTGAAGAAGGCACTGCTATAGTGCAGAAACGAGAGCACAATTTTTCAGCCTTAACTTAGTGATTAACACACTTATGGAAACAAAGCTTGACAGGAGGCGCGTTTTTTATAGTGGAAGCGGTATTTAAGAACTTAACAGATGGAAACAGATTTTCATGAATAATAATCTGTATTTTGAAAGTAGATGAATATGGAACAAGTTTTGAACTTTCATATTTAGAAAGGAAATTGGATGAGAAGTATCGAATTGAAGTGTCAAGTTTAAATAATAACTCTCCTTTGTTATTGAATAGTTGATAAATGAGTGTACATTAAAGCTTACTGTATTTCCATGTATTTTAAATTGCGTATAACATGCGTTAGAAGTATTGCTTTTCTAACAAGTTTTCTATCATACCCTGAATTGGCCTAGTTGTTTGTTCAATTTTATTATAAAGATGAGTTCGTTAAATAATCACTGATCTGATTTCTGTTTTCTCTCCCCTTTTACATGTAATCTATGCTATAGTAAGAAAACACTTAATAATTGTTAATTTTTCTCTTTTCTTCAAAGGTTATTAATTTTGTAACACCTCCGACATTAGAACACTATATTCATAGGGTTGGACGAACTGCCAGAGCGGGACGTTCTGGTATTTCCGTGTCGTTGGTGGGAGAGACTGATAAGTGGATAGTACAAGAAGTTATGAAACGTGCCAGAAACCCTATCAAGAGAAGAATTGTTCCACCTGGTAATTTTTTTTGTTTCATTCATGTATTTTCTTGGTTGCCAATTGGTATTACATTCTCTACTGTTTTTAAACTACATTCTTCGTTATCTTTTTAATCACTAATTATTCGAGAACAAAAAACATAATTGTTTCATATCTATTAGAGTTTATTTCAATTTTAAGGCTAAATTTCCCCTAATCTAAAGTTTAGGATACTCTTGATATGAGAAGCTTCAAGTAAAGCATGTAAAAATATTTTCGAAAGCGCCCAGCTACGTTGTCTAATGGATACAGTCGCACACTTTGGATCGACACTGGGGAGACGCGTGTGTTCGAATCATGCTGCCGATCATCCTGATTGCGGTTGTCCATAGTTTTTTTTTTCAGATTTAGCAAACAAATGCGGGGATGATATATAGACAAAGGCCCTAGCCCCTGCCATCCTGATTCCAGTCTCGTGTGCCATCCCTCAGACCGGTAATATGCTCAGGCCTTAGATGCCAATGAACTCCCAGCAATGCATACGTGCATCTTGGAAATGTTCTTTTTTTTTCTTCAGAAATAAATCCTATCCAACGATACCAAAGTCACAGACTGTTCGTATGTATTTTTCTTCGCATTTCCCACTCGAATACTTAATAGTTATTCCAGACTGATTTTGCAGTCTTGGCAGGAAATAAAACTCCTGGTGTTATTTCTTGGGACTATATTTACATTGAGACAAACTAAGCTCAACTTAAACATTGTTTGAACTTTAACTAGGAAATTATGAAAAAACACGGAAAAATTTTGGATTTTGAACAACCAGTTTCCCTTGTATGAATGTTATCCTCCTTTCAAAGTATAAATAGTATTTTTCAGAAAGTAAAAATTATCCAATTGTATATGAAGTTAATATCAACACAATATGGCACAACAATATTCGATTAAAGGAGTACATAAGAGGCATAAAAATGCAAATGATAAAGCAATGTATAGAGCAGGCGCTAGCTTACGGTCCGTGATTGGTGTTTTCTGGGATTTTCCCCCCTCCCCCCGCAGTTGTCGACCAGCCCCGTAGGCGACAAGATGGTTTTTCGTACTTACTGAGGTTCCCATTACCAAAATCAAAAGTCAGAATCTCTTACTCTTCCAGTGTATATTCAACGTAAACTAGCGCCTCATCTAATGAGGATTGACACATCATCTGTCCTCCTCGAACCATGAAAATAAATTTAAAAAAGTTACACAACTATATTTCCGATATAGATAATAATGTGTATGAACACAAAGTAAAATAAGAAATCAAAACTAAACACGGGTTACTGTGTCAAGAGAATTAATTAATGTACTAGAAAAATGAAGGAATTATGTGCCTGGCAGCATTACTGATCACGAAGGCCAGAGTGGTCTTGAAACGTACTGAATATTAAAATATTTATAAAAGAGAATAATGCAAAATATTCGAAATTGTAAATTATTCGAACTACTATCAATCGTTCAAGACTTATTTAATGGCTTGGAACTCATAGTTTTAATCTCAGGATTATTCCTAACACGTATATGAAATAAATACATTGAGAAAGACACTCTTGATTCGTACGGTCTGTTATGCATATCTCGGAAATCAATATTGAAGGAAGTGATGATTCTTGCAAAGAAGTTCATGTGAAAATGTTCTACTCAAAAAGGTTTCGGAGGTACAGAGAGGCGCGCAACTGTTGGCGATTCTGTTCTAGTTTGTCATTGTCTGCAGCATGTGATTTGGTTAATGTTTATAGTTGACTAGATACCTATCTAGTGGACCCCCTGCTCCCAAGACGATACAGATTCCTTTTATGTCGACGAAGTACTTGCCTTTTCTCACGAAGATATTTATCTACCAACCTTGCACCGTGAGGATCCTTTAGTACAGTTATGTTCAGTTTTGATACCATTGAACAGTGTGATTCGAAATTCATACAAGTTCCAAAACAATTCAGAATTATGAACAACATGTTGTACAGTGTCCACAAATTCGCCTACTGGGCCAGATTTCTTCCATGCCTTCCGACTTGCCTTCAACCTTCGCTTTATATAAGCTTGTACTATATCTTTATGTTTCATGGTGTTGCATCAGACATCTGACTTTCCACGTGGTTGGAGACGTGGGAACGTCCCCATGGTTTTCTAATTATTTATTTGATACGATGTATGTAATACACCTGCAACTTGCTCTCAATTTAATGTTCATGTGCTCTTCACAGAAAGAAACCGGCAATGTTTGTAGTGATATTGTTAACTTTGTTATAATGTAACGTATTCATTACATATTGCTTAAATTGTGTAATATATAAGAATTTACATTCTACATTCGAATATGCAGATATGATGTATGCTTACAGACTGTGCTGTTATTACCAGGGCTACTATTGAAAATTTCTGGCCATGGTTTCTTTGCGCATAATGCCTATTTGGAGGGTGTTTTCATTGGGTTTTCAACATTATGCGTAAAAGTGGTATACTTCTGTGTGCAGTATCGTCACCGTAAGAATAGTGCCTTGTGTCTTCAATTATGTCATTCGTTAGTCTCGAATCATCGATTTCTTCCGTTCATAATTTTTCCTCATGAGTACTTTCACTCGAAAGTTTTTTTTTTTTTTTTTTTTTTTTGGACGACGGTGGAAAGTGAAGTTTCTTTTCATTGGGTAGTCTTTTTAAATTTCTTTTGATTTATCAAGCTTACATTTGTAGACTAGATATGCAACTATGAACTAAGCCCGTTACATATCTGATCCCTCCGAATGAATACTATGCATAGGACAGAGAAAGAGAAGGGAACGGCTAGGATCTTTGTACAAGTATCGTACCGGAATTCACCTACTTCAACAGATGGAAATTTTGGAATACCTCAGTCAGTAAGGTTGGTGGAAGTATCCGGAACTACCTTCCCACTGATGGTTAGATTTCCATTTATGGCATAGACTGAAAAGTGAAGTGTACAGACTAATCAAGACTAGAGGTATTACTTGATGGTATTAATCATATAATTTAATGCCGTGATCTACGACGATGTTCTTACACGAACTGCAAGATGCATTTAAGTGGACGGTGGAACTTTCAAACATTTATTGTGGAGTTTATCAGTGCACATTGGTACAAACCTGGTCAGCGTAGACCATGCTGATAATATTTCGCTGTATTATTACTAAGATCGGAAATATACATTTCATCACTGTATATCGGAAACTGTTTGAAGTAGAGCATATGTTCACTTGAACTTTATAATGACTCCAGGTTTTTTTTTTACCCCTAAAGGGTGAATAAGTTTTTTAAACATAATTGTTAAAAAATATAGTAATATAAAGTATTTCTTGGCTAATCGTGGAATCGACATCTGTAAATCCACACTTGGACTCTGTCTTCTGAAGGATTACCTGTGTGAATTCGGGAATTAGTGATGGAAATGCACATATGCACATTAATCCTTCCAGAGCTCGTGGAGAGTCTCTGTACTCCTTCCAGAGCAACGTGGAGAAAGCAAACTAATAACTGACTGAATCAAAGGGTAAATGAAATGCTAGGCTAATTACAGTCTTTTATTTGAGAACGTTCTGAAAGGTTAGAAGATCCTTTAAAAGCTCGGGCCATAGCCCGAAGAAGACTCAAGTTACACTTGCTTACACGCCTTTTTATAGGTATACAAAAGTAGAGATTAGTTACAATCCGCTACATGAATGAGTTACATACATCGTTTCTGTATTAAACAAATATTAAAATTATGTATAATAATTACCATAATTATTCTTCATATTTTTTATTATTTATCATATTTTAGTACTTATTAATAATTCAATAATTATTTACAAATTGCTGTGAAAGTAATTCGACATTAATGTATTCTTACTCCAGAAAATAGCTGTTTAGCCACATGTATATATTCGATTTTATGTATTTATATTTTGGAACATTTAGATCAATATTTAAAATCCCGTGTTTACGCAAAAACATTAGTCAATAATGAAATAGAATTAAGATAATATACATAGTATTTCTAACTAAAATTGGTTCCAAAAATAAACGCATATGACGACCACGCACATGAACAGCTGACCTCACGATGCGAACGAAGATGACACTCTTCTTCCAGCAGTATTTCATAATACAATATATTTGCCAAATAGTAAATGTGTGTGAGAATGTGTTTCAGATATTATTTTTCACAATACAAATTTTCGTGAATAATATACAGAAAAAAATGTCGCTACCGTCACTGGGATTCGAACTCGGATGTTCTAGTCGTCAGCATTGTTGTATATAGATATCCACCTGACTGGCAACTGGGATGTCCGACTTCGAATCCTGGTTTCAACAGTTGAACATACACAAGATTATTATGCAGAGGAAAGTACATATAAAAACATGTACGCTTAAAAAAATATTGATGTATGTCTCAACTTTGTGTCATATGGACTTGTGGATCACTGTCGTCTCAACCTATTTTCCTTTCAAAACCAGCGTTTTTGACTGTTTTTGAGCGAACCTTATTAAACAAGATATTTTAATATTAAAATTGGTTATGTATTTTCTCTCATTAAATTTACCGGCCTTAATTTTAGAAATTGTGGAGAAATACCGGAAGAAGTTGGAGAGTATTGAAGGTGATGTGAAGAAGATATTACAGGAAGAGCACGAGGAAAGGGTGTTATCGAAAATGGAAAACCAAACAAATCGCGCAGAGAAGATACTGAAGGAAGGAAAACAACCTTCTCGTGCATGGTTCCAGACGCCGAAGAAAAGGAAAGAAGAGAAAGGTACGTTCCATGCTTCACTGATTGAATATTTAAGTATTCTTTCTTTAGAGTTGTAAGAAACGCACGATTTGAAAGCAAGTTGACAGTGGTGTATAATAAAAATCTAGATGAGTTCTGGTAAAAAAGATGACAGATTGTATTTATTGAATAAACTTTTACTTTCATTCTTGGAATTGAACATCGGATTAAGTAACATTCTAGTTAAATCAGGATCCTTGAAAGTAGAAGAGCATTTCTAATGTCAAAATACAGGAATGGTTATTAAGATTGTCCATCTGTGCTGTCAGTGGTTTGTATCAAATATTAACTCAGTATATTGTTTTTGGATTAACTGTTTGGAGTACGGTTGCTCACTACTAGTTAAAATATGTGAGGTATTTATTTTGATTCATACTGTACGTTCTTCTCGATCAGAACCTGGGAATCGGATTTCTAAAGATGTGTCAACGAATGTGGCATTACCGTAGAGTCATATATAACCTAACAGCTTAATACATTTTTAAATATTATGTAATATAACTTATCCTAATATGGAATAGGTGTATATCGAAGTAAATAGTTGAATCAGATGTCAACTGACGCTGGGTAGCAGTGGCCAGTCTATGGAGACAGGAAAATGACTAAAGGGACCGGAAAAATCACCAAATGGTAAAGGAAGTGCGAAGGTTACTGTGTGAGAGACTGTGAGAGTATAAGAGTCTGTGAGAGACTTCGTCAGAGCACTTTCGTTACACGTTCACCAAGCCTTAAAACTCTCATAGAACTTCAATCTGTTATCAAAATACTCCTTTCTTTACCATCTCCCCATTTCTACCATATACCAATCTTAACTGATGCACTGATGCTTCTCATCTCCTGTTCATCCTGAGATCCAAATTCATTCGCATTTGTTATTTCTGTTCTCTCTCAGGGCTCCTTTCTTCCTTTGCACCCCCTATCACTCTAGTCGGACTGACTCCCCGATTGATCAGTCTTCCTGATCCGACTTCTCTCGACAGTTGCCGAAGTGACCTAATCTCTGTTTCTCAAAAACTGAAAAGTACCTCACAAGTGAAGCTGCCACCTTAACCCAACCCAAAGAACCTAAATCCCCGCAACTAGTTCTTAACCTTTTTCCCCGCACACTTTCAGCAACGGAACACAAAATCCTTTCGTACGGCCTTTCCTTTACTCTTTCCCACCATATTGAACCAGCCAGCCTACACTCAGTGATTTCCTTACCTTTGCCCATAATCTCAGTTGGCACTGTCACTGGTCCACTCATCTTGACATGTCTAAGATCAGCATCTCAGACACTGAAACACACATCCAAACCTTCTCTAATTCCTTCCAGCCTCCAGAATAGACCCTTCCTCCAAACCATCCTGTCGTACTGTACATTTCCTTCTTTTCCAAACAGATTGCTAACCCTGACTTCACTGACACGCTTCAATCACTTCACAACCTCACCACTAGAGAACAAGGAGCAAACTCAACTCTTTGATCTGATCCGGCCATCATTATCCGCCCGGCTGACAAGGGATCCACCACGGTAGTCATGAACTACTCAGACTACCGATCCGAATCCCTTAAACAACTGTCCGATCCTTCCTCAATAAGATACGCATCTACTTCCAAGCGCATGAACCCCATGAGGGGCTGTCTCATTCCACTGTTTCTATACTCTGTCCTAACAATCCCAGTACTCCTAAATTTTACCTACTCCCCAAAATCTGTAAACTTGGTAATCTCGTTAGACTCTTTGTTTCCAGTATTGGCACTCCTACTGCAAGAATTTCCACCTTTCTTAACCACCATGTCCAACCGTAAGTTCAGGCTCCCCCTTCCTATATGAAGGATACCGACCACTTGCTCTCTATAATACATTCTATCTCTGATTCGCACCCACCAGACACGATGTTAGCTTCAATTGACGTGACGCCGGCCGGGTGGCCGAGCGGTCTGCGGCGGTAGACCATCGGCTCGAAGGTCCCGGCATGGGTGTGGATTTTAACAGCTAAAGGCGAATCGTGACGGGCCGTAGTCCACAGTTACTAGACTGGCCCATATAAAAATCAAGTTTACGAAGTTTTTATCAATTGACGTGACGTCATTTACACCCATATTCCTCACACCCATGGTCTCGCTGCCCTTGAACAGTTTCTCGACACACGTCCCAGTCCTCGTAAACGCAGTACACCATTTCTGCTTTAACCAGCTCAGTTTGTCCTCCTCATGGACAACTTCACCTTTGAGAACCATAATTATCTGCAAATCAAATGCACAGCGACGGGCACCCACACGGGCCCTTCCCTTGCCAACAATACCTCAAGAACACATAACTTTCCTTGATGCGGATGTCTGGCTTAAGAACAATCAACTTGAGCCAGGCGTTCGCATCAAAGTTACCCATTCATAGATTTCAGTAGCTCCCGTCCATACCATACCAAACGCTCTCTTTCATACGCTTTTGCTGTTCGGGGCACCCGCATCTGCTTCTTTGACGGCCTACTTCAAAATTATTTCAGTACCCTCTCCTCAGCTCTAATCGACCGTGGATATCCCAGTCACCTTATCCATTAACAATTGGACCGTGCCAGAAACCACAAACTTCAACCGGTCTTCCCGCAGAGCTCCATCCGCTCCCAATCCTCTTACTCAGTACCACTGTCAGGCTCTCCAGAAGCTCCTGAAACTGGCGCACTCCATACTCAGTTCGTCACCTGAAACTGAAAGGGTTTTCCCGTCATGCCCGAAAATAGTCTACTACAGACCTCCGAATCTCAACATGATTCTCACCAGAACTGGGTCCATTCATTCCTTTCCCCCAAACCAGATTAGTGCAATAGCCCCTACTGCAGAATCTGTCCTGTTTTTGATCCCAGTCTGACCTTCGAAAATCCCGTCACTCACAAGACGTACTCTTTCCGACACTCCGGCAATTGCATATCTTCCAACCTCATTTACCTGTAATCTATGTTCCGCCTTCTGCGTTGAAGAAACATAAATTTCCTCTAACAATGTGGATCAACAACCATCGCTACTCCTCCAAATCACCACTTCTACATTTCCCCATACCTGAACACACTTCATAACACGGCTGCACCTTTGACGAAATCTTCCGAGTCAACATCCTGAAAATTCTGAATCTTGACTTCACTTGTCTGTTCTGCTCCTGTAGACGTACATCTTTATCCTCTTCGCCAACCATAAACCCGGAATTAACTGCATATAACTCCCTGCAGCACAGTTCTTCCTCCTCCTCATTTTCGGATCTTCTTTCTTTCATTCTTTCCTTTCTTCTGTCTATTTTCACTTTTAGTTTTCTTTGTTATTCTTTTTTCCACCCTTCAGTTTCATTATTTTTCCCCCTCCCCCTAATTCTTTACCGTCTTATTCTTTTAAGAATCCTCTCATCAGCTCCTAGTAGCCTCCGTACTTCCTTCTCTATTTGGTGTTTTCTCCGGCCACTTCAGTCATTATCCCGCCTCCATAACCTGACCATTCTGTTACCCAGCGTCAGTAGGCAATATGGCGGTTTCCAGTCCTCTGTCTATCTCCTCTCGTATTGTGTGAACACACTTCTAACAAACGTTGTCGCTGAAACTAGAAGACAATACTAAGAAACGTAAAAACAAAACAAAGAAAAGAAGAAGTAGATTATTGTCGCGTTTCGTTACTACTACCTAATTTTATCTTATGCAAACCTTGGCGCAATTGAGGAATTTTGACGATGAACGGAAGAAAACTAACTCACCAAGATTCATGACGTTGAACGTAATGGTGCTATTAATGATTGTGAGTTTCGAAACAAGGAAGGGAAGTGATAGTTGCCAACCGGGCAGATGGGAAGAACTATTTTAAGTTTTTGTGTCCCCGTTTCTCAGATTTGTTTTTCGTATTGGAGTATCTATCGTTGCTGTATTGTTACTAATCAGTAGCATTAAATATTCGTTCAGTTGCAAATTTAAGATGTTTGTAATCGGAGAACGGGAATGTAAAAAAAAAAAATGTGGGTTCATTAAATTTAGTGTACAATTATGGACTGAAGTAAGTTCTTCAAACTTCGGGGTGATGATGTCTCTCAGTGTGCATTTTTCCTGGGATAGGTATTGAGAAAATAGTGACCAAGGCTTCTAATAGAGGTACCGTCCCGAATTGTGTCTGGTGGAAACCCCGGAAACCTCAAAGGGTGGCCGACGACAGCGGGTCTCGAACCCTCGTCCACTCCCCAGTGCTTATCTGAAGTTATCTATTGTAACTACTGTACCACGGGGCTCTAAGTGAATTGCTCTGACTTTGTCATGTTTATTATTTGTTACTAAAACTGTAACTGTACAGAGTTCTAGATTAAGTAAACATTTGTCCTTTTGGGTGCAGAAGTTGAACAGTGCGTTCGTACGTACGTTACACACTGTCACCGTTCAGCGAAAGTGGTCCCCTGCTAACTCCACCGCGTCGGTGCTGGAGACGTCAGTGAGAGCAGGTCAAACGTGGGAACCACAAACAGCGTTATGCCGGCTTGTGTGCTATACGAATTTAAAATGGGAATAAATGTCAATACAGCGGGAGGCAAAATATGCTAGGTGTGCGGTAGGGGTCTGGTAAATGAGTGGACAGTACAACGATGGCTTAACAGATTTAATGACCACGATGAATTTCTCCAGGACGCACTACGTACAGGCATTCAAGGCGGCTATTGAGGCCGATAATGGCCAAACATGTGAAGCGTTGGGAGACGCATTCAACATTGCAGTGCGGAGACAACATCTCCATCGGCTTGAGAAATCCTATAAAGTGGGACAGTGAGTACCACATGAGTTGACGCAGGCTCAAAAAGTGGCTTGAGCAAATGCGTGTTTCTTTCATGGGAAGGGTCCGTTTCTGAAAGGAGTGCTGACCTGCGATTCCGCTGATTCTACCACCATGGGATCCATGGTCTGCCTGAACGTTGGAGACAGGCCATTGCTGCTGATGGGGACTATTTATGATTTTTCAGGTACGTCTTATTTGAATTTACGGCGTTTCTCCTTGTAGGGTTATAATCCTTCAGAACTTTATTGGTTGCCTTATAGACGTGGGCGTTCACGGCCTGACTATTAAAACTATTTCCCAATGTACTATGTCATTCACATTCCACTAAATGCAGAAAACACCCTTTTCTTTAACCGTCCTCTGGACTACTGCTTGTGCCACCTGGTCTGGTTGAAGTCACTGGTTAGTGGTGTTGGGGTATACCCACTTTTAGTCCATAGAGACGTTCCGCCAAAACCATACGGCACGTGGATACAAGTTGTCGATACAAGGTAATTCCCTTCCGAGCATCGTGCAGTATTAGGTCGGGTGGTGCGATTTAAGAGCATCTGGACATGAAACATAGACCATGAATGAATTTCATAGGATTGGGTTTGTAACAGCATTAAGTAAGGCCGTCCAGTTGATGGTCCACGGGCAAACTGACTACGGCGTCTATTGCACGCTGGTGTCACCAGATCGGAAACGCTTGAACAATTTCTTTGCGTGCCATGCGCAAGTCCACTGGTCCGCCTCCATAAGCATCACAAAATTCCCTCCTTGCAGTAGCAGTACTAAGCAGTTTTAAAAATAATATAGTAACACCTTCAACACACGTTTGTTCAACGACATCCTTCGCTTCACTGAGAGCAGAACCAAATTTTCTGCCACACCTCGTGGTCTTCCTCAGGGATGCACCAACATTTCTTCATTAAACACACATAAAGAAAGTAAAAAGGAAATAACAGAAGTAAATGAAAGGGTGCAATAAGAAACAGAGTACAATAAGCAAAAACACGACGTAAGTATTATAATTTTTAAAATACGGTCTTCTGAGCACCATTGAATTTTTTTAAGATACTGATTGAAATTCGACGTCTTTGAAATGAATAAATAAATATATAACTTTGTGGTGCACAGACTCGCCGTGTTTGCCAAAGGGTGCGCTATGTAAAAATGGTTGGGAACCTATGAATTAAATGAATAAATGAAACATTTGATAAAAAAGGAATTATTATGTCGTGAATTGTTCTTCTTTCACTGTGTTTCTTTGCAGAAAAACTAGCGTTAACGCCTGCTCCGTCGCAAAAGAAGAAGCAGAAGAAGAAGAAGGACCCAGAGGATGAAGATAAAAGTGAGGAGGAGGATGGAAAGAAAAAGAAGTCAAAGAAGAAAAGAAAGAAAGGAGGAGAAGGGAATGCAGAAGAGAGGGTACAAAGGGAACTAGAGAAAATTGCAGCATTCCAGGCGAGACTTGCCAAGAAGGAATATAAAATGAAGAAAATACGAAGTACTATTGATTATGAAAGCAAACGGACGAAGAAGCTAGGAAGTAAGTATTACCATGTTTAGAGAACCTCGCTGTAGTTATATAAGGTAAAATGGTAGTAGATATGATCTTCGTAGGACGTTTTAATTATCCACAACTTTGAAATAAATAATGATTACTTCTATATTAGTTACGAAGACAAATTATGTTTTTAAGGAAATCGCGATTGTTTGTATCACTGTAGCCAGAAAAGTTGCTGAAAAGCATTAATATCGTTTGATTACATGGATATCGTAATAAATATTGCAACATTGTAAATTCTTTATGGTTTAACATTTGCTTCTATTTTCTTCAATATTTGCACAGTTGGAAGCTTTACTGTTACCATTTTCTTCATCTAACAATAAGTGCGTAAATAGAAATAATATTTCAGTTTACGCAGTTATTGTCAGATGAAGGAAACAGTAACAGTAAAAATTTCCAACTGTGCAAATATTGAAGAAAATAGAAGCAAATAAATGATGATTTAAACATAGTTACACTAATGATGAAAACAGTAATTCTGAATACGTATTGTGTCGAAATTGAACATTCTGAACATATCCTAAGAAGCTACTGTGACATTGTACTACTTCCGAACAAAGGAAATGCATCTTTAATTCATAGTAAATATAGTGTTGATAGAGAAGAAAGTGATGGTGATCGTGAAAAATAAACTGAATTCGAGATTTCAACTGATTTCCACATTTCATGGTCCCTACATACCGAAAAAGGAATTTTGAGATGCCTATCCTGTTCGTCCGTTCCGATGTAAATACGTACACCCGAGACCCACCTAAAGGCAATGATGATTTCAGGCGGTGACCAGAGGGGGACAAGCTGCTCCTGGAGCTACTGAATTCTCCCACTCCCGGAGCTTCGTATCTTTTAATCCTCAATGTCAGTTATCAGTATATTCACAGTACTATTTTTCATTCTCCTTGTATTGAAGTAGCCCCCGTAGGAAATCTGAAATCACCACTGCCTAGAGGCCATACCGTTCATCCTATCGAGACCAAAGTTTAAACTTAAGGTTTTGTAAGATTATCTAGGGTAGTTTCTCGAATTTTCTTCGAACTACCCTACCTCTAAAAAATAAGGGTAGTTTACTAAAAGGTGAAAATAAAAATGTGCGATTTTCTCAAAACCTTCTCCGGTGATTTTGTTCATATTTCATAAATAAATGTTTTAGTAATAACTACAGTATTATTTTATTTAATTAAGTTTAGTGTGGTGGTCCGTACCTTGTATTGTACAGTCTTGTTCATAAGATCTTGGCCACCCACCTTGCTTTAAAAGGCCACATTCTGGCAACCCTAGATACAAATTTCTAATACTTTGGCTCTGTATTATTATTATTGTAGTAGTAGTATTAGTAGCAGCTGTATTTGGCCAGATTTACTGTCATTTTCAGGCCTCTGAGAGGTTTTTGCACAACTACTTTTAACACCTCTGCTCAGCGGCAGTGACTCAGTTGATAGTGCATTGACTTCAAATTCGAATGGCCATTAATTCGATTCGAATTCTGCGACCAGTGATTCTTTAAAAAAAAAGTTTTTTAAGAGTTTTTTTTTTTCTCAGTCCCACCAGATAAGTACCAGAATTCAACATAATACGTTCAGATGAGTTCATGGAGGACTTCGTTGTGCATTCTTTACCCCTTCTATTCTGACCTGAACGATATTCCTAAAATTTACAAATACCTAATTAAATTAATGAATTAAGTAAAAATTAAACCGATCAAGTATAGTGAGGTGTAAATTCAACCTCAATTTGGAAGTTTACCCATTAAACGAGGGCTATTTACACTTAATTCTACTTCCAAGGTATTTTTTTTATCAATTTATGATACGTATTATGAAAGAAAAAACGGCTGACTTAAATTTTAAAAAATCGATTTTAAATAAAAAAAATCATCAAAAATGTTTTTTTTTTTTAAATCATGATTATTTTCCTACTAAAAGTTGAAACAGTATGAAATGCCTTCTGTCATCGCGTTCTTTTCAATTAAAAAAAAAATGTATATGCTCGAGTAAGTTCAATTTTTATTTTGCATAAGGAATTTGAGTGAAACGTTACGTTTGTTACAGAAATGTTGGAACCTCGACAAATAAAATTTATGAACATTTGAAAAAGAGATAGAAACTGTGCAAATGAGTTATTATTTACATGTGACCATATTGTTTATTTAGATTGTATAATTTAATATGTAAATTTGTATCTTATTTCTAACCCATCCGGTCGGAATCATCTTTTCTATCTTCTTTATATTAATAACTTGTTTCTTTTTAAAGGAAATGTGTAAATTAATATTTAGTTTTCAGGTAATTTGTATGTGAAACTATGTATATTTTAATAGTAAGATATTTTTCGGTTTTTCAAAATGTGAAATGAAGACTTTTGACAAGACTGAAAAGATGCAAGGAATCTCGGAAAGTTCTTCCTTTGGATAGTAAATTCCCAGCGGATCTTTTGTGTTTTGTTCCAGGCAGCGGAAAAGTAGGACAGCAAAGGGAGAGCTGTGGCCTACGTGACAAAAGAGGCGTTCCTGCTCTGTGCCGGGAGTTTTTTTTTTCTCGGAAATTGAAAACAAGGTTTTTTCGGAGGAGACATGCTGAGTTTAGCGACGACAGTGGCTGTTGCAGTTTGATGGTGTTAAATTGTAGCATTTGAATGATTGATCGAAGAAGTAAAGGGAGTGAATAGGCGTCGTCAAAATTATTTCTAAATTGTTTATTTATTTATCTACTTTAACGTGGGACAAAGAAGAGGAGGTAAAAAATGCAAAGCAAACTAGTGAATTGCGCGTCCTGGCTCTGTATTCATAACGAATTGTTTCTTTCTCTAGCAAGGTAGAAAGCTCGGCACAACATCTGAAATAATTAGAAGTTTTTTCTTTCTAAAGTAATGCTTTAAGATAAAAAGCGACACGTTACCTTTTTAAATTGTAAATCATTTTCCTCTTTTGCCTTTTTTGAAGCAATGTACGTGCTCTCTTATAAATGTTTAGTAGTGTGTGTGTGTGAAGATAAGATAAAATGAATTTTATGGGCGGTAACAGCACTATGGCTTACTGTTTGTGTGAAGTGATTACAGTGATGGGACTGAGAAATTATACTGAAAGGGGGTGGGGACTGAGTCAAGTAGCTGTATATTCGCTTACTGCTTACAGTTGAAGGACAGAATTACTGAGATCTGATAGTAAAGCTTGAAATATCTCCTTGCTTTCTTTTGGACTGCATTCTCTTTAACTGGGCCTTAAGAAGTTGGGCTGGATTTAAGGCATACTGACGGAACCGTTTAGAGTGGTAGCGAAGTTTTCTGGAAAAAGCACCTGAGTGTAGCTCTGTGGGCCTTTCTCCGGCGTTGATCTCCGAACAGGCTGTCGGTAACGATCGGATTTCTGACTAGGAGCTGGGAGATCGACGCAACAAACCTGTGTTCATTTAATGAGATTTTTCAAAGCTGATTTTTAAATATCGCTTATTGTCCGAGAAATGTCCATGGAGAATTAGAGATATGGATAGGAGTGTTGACTCCAGAATAATGCTCCGTTATCCGTATTATAAAACTTAGTGAATTATTGTTACGGCGAATTTAGAATATTAAGCAAGGGGACAGATATACAGCTGATTCAAGCTTAAATGTAATCTATATATTTTCACTTTCTAGGTGGGTAAAAATGTAATAGTTCCTATTTGGATTATTTCAAAAATATTATGTGACCTTTTAAAATTATCTTCCATACGATGATGATGATTATTATGGGTGTTCTGGCCGAAGACAGGTCCTGACCCGAAGGTACCTGGGTAAGGTTAACCGATGGTGGGATGGGATCTTTGCCTTTGCCTTTCTGGGGATCTAAGAACGGGACTTAAGTTTATTGTGGGCTTCGAACTACTTGTATCCCCAGCGGTAAGGCATGGAGCGTTACCACAGGGCACGCTCAAGGATTTTCTATACATCCAGTAGTATATTAGAAAACTAACTGTCACAGTATTCAAAGAAAACGTTCGTCTTGGAAATTAGATCAGTTCAAAATGACAAGATTAGTATTTTTATGAAAACTCTAGTAACTAAATTAATTAATACAGTATACATATTGAATAAAAAATAAGTATTGCTTATCGTTTCCGCATTAAATCAAGAATATCATAATACATATCTTGATTCATAGTCATCGTTGAGTTTATTCGAATTATATCACATTTTTGACCCAAGAAATTGAAGAGGGGAGTCAACATATAGTACAGATATACGAGCAATATAAAGAATTAAATGCATGCTTTATTATATTCTAGATCATCTTGTTCCGTTCTGGCATAATAACGGAAATAACATTTTCCAAATACAGGTGATCTTGAAATGGGGTTCCTGAATGTTCGTATCACTTGAGTGAGTTTTATTTCAGAATTGAGCAACCCTAAACTTGAAACAAGTGTTCCGGATTTCGGAAAATAATCTTGTCTTATGTGATTCACTGAGACGGCTTCTTCATTTTATCTTTTGTAATATTATGTTCTTTTCTTTGTAGATCAATTTAAGAAAAGAAAGAAGTCGAAGTCGTCGTTTGCTGAAGATCTTACTGATGTTAGTGCTAAAGGAGCCAAGAAATTCAGATATGAGTAAGTATGTTTAAGGGAGATTCTATTCGATATGTGAGAAGATCAAACGTGTGTGCCAAACTTTTCCTATGTCTTTGAGAATATATATTTACTGTACGGCATTTGGATTTGCTTAGTGGGTACTCTTACACTATGGACGTGCAAAATATTAATGGAATATAGAATCGTATAACTTATCCAGTAACATGTGGCGGCAGAAATTCTACATTCGGGGACGAGAAGACCACCTCCCATTATCCTACAGTAAATGATATTACCATTTTTAATTCAATGTCGCTAAAATTCAGCGCGATCGTTTTTCTTAGCAGTTGAAACAAACAGTAAATCTTAAAATATTTGTAACTCGTAAACGAGTAATTAATTCTATTTTAATAATGTTTTGGTTCATTTTTTGCGCTCCTACATTTTATTTTTAACTACACAACTGTCCTTAAGAAGAATTATGAGAATGCTTCAATCAATTACATAGAAAATGCAAGAGAAAAGTAGTGGGGAACAAATGGTAGTAATTTAAAATAATCACAGCGGCACTAAGGAACGTGTGGTAACAGCCTGTGAATAACAAGGTAAAAGTAATTCGCGTTAACGGTAAGTGTATATTCTCCTGAATAAACAATGATGGGGAAGGAATATACACTGACAGTATTAGTACTGAAGAGTCAAATACGGTTAGTTGAGGAGAGAAAATAGGGAGAGTTATTTTGCAGCCAGCTTCAACCCAGTTTTTTTGCCGTAAGAAGCGTTTGAACGGCGAATCCAAGAGTATTATATAAAAACATTGCTGTATACAGGGTGTTTATGAAGTACACCGACAAACTTCGGGAGTGATTTCTCACATCAAAATAAGACGAAATTTCCTCTGACAAATTTTCCAAATCTCCGTAGTTTCGGAGCTACAGGTTGTAGAAAGTGTTGTAAAATGAACTTTAGAGTTTCATATTTCTAACACTACACACATGAAAGCTGATGGTGCATGATACCGTCAAAGACTTTAAACTGCCTGCTGTATTTGTAATGCATATTTGAAAATTCCGAAATGGGCGCTCAAGGGATTCCCCAAAGGAAGTAGCTGATTCCGCAATATTTCAGAAGTAGATATAGGTCGAAATGAGCATGAATTAAACGACTTCCCGTGTACTAAAGATGACGTCATCCCCAGCATCCAATCGGACAACGATATTCAATCTCTCTGATAAAAAGTAAGTAAAACGTTCCATGAAATTATGGAATTCATACTCCTCCTTGTTATGCAACCGCGCTTTTTTTTTAATCGTTTGGTGTATGGGGTCTTTCTGAGACCAATGATTGTTTCCTGGTGGAAAACAGTCCAATTCATGCTCATTTTGACCCATCGTTACTTGAGAGAATCTCTGGGAATCCCCTAATTCATTTCCCGTTCCGGCATTGTGAAATATGCATATTTGGATAGTACAGATTTGACACCTTTGTCGATACCATGCCGCATCAGCTCTATTTTTTGTGGTGGTACAAATATGAAGCTCTAAAAATTAATTTTCCCACGCTTTTGGCAGCCTGTAGCTCCAAAATTGTGGATTTGGAAAATTTGTCAGAGAAAATTTTGTCTTGTTTTTATGTGAGGAATTACCTCGCGAAGCTTGTCTATGTAGTTCATTAATCCCCTGTATGAGGATGCTTATAGATATCCTTTGGATAAGAAACAAAAAAGATACCGCTTTAATATTATAAAATCTGCTGCTAAGAGAGCTCCACAGTTCAAACTTGTGCGGACGTTTGATGTTCATTTGTTTACTTTGGCACCATTATAGCATCCGCAGTGCATTCAACTTGAACTAATGCGTTTATAATTCGGTATTTATTACTGTCAGCAATACTTCATAATCAACATACTTCGGGTGTGTTTCATTTATCGTCGGCTAAATACCGCTCATACAGCTGTCGGTAGGGAACACATGATTAATTGCTATTTTCTTCTTTGAGAAAATACATTCACTCAATTTTTAACGGCTTTGCTGGTTGTTCAATTCTCCTTGGTCACATGTTTACTCACTGAATGATCTCAGTAATATGCATAGGAATAGGATGTTTCTTCGGTGCATGTGTTATATAGTGTACATCCAGACTGATGAGGCGTAAGGTTTCTATTGCGCCAAATTGCAAACTTAGTAAACATAAAGTATATGATCAAAAGTATCCGGACATCCATTTGAAAATGAAGTACAAGTTTGGGCCCCACTCCATCGGGAACATTGGCACTCAATGTGATGTTGGCGCACCCTTAGCCTTGATGACAGCCTGCAATCTCGCAGGCATACTTTCAGTCAGGTGGCGGAAGGTTTCTTGGGGAATTGAAGCCCATTCCTCGCGGAGCGCTGAAATGAAAAGAGGTATCGATGTGCGTCGGCGTGGTCTAGCATGAAGTCGGCGTTCCAAAATATCCCAGATGTTATGTCGGATTTATATCAGAACTCTGCTCAGGCCAATCTATTAATGGAACGTTGTTGTCAAACCACTCCCCTACAATCCCTGCAGTATGGACGGGTGCTTTGTCGTGTTGAAAGACAACAATGGTCATTCCCGAACTGGTCTTCGATGGTAGTCAGCAGGAAAGTGCTTAAAATGTCAACATAACCTTGTGCCATGAAATTGTTATGTAAAGCAGCAAGGGGGCCAAGCCCCTTCCAGATGAAACATGACCACACTAACCTCACCACCACCACCGAATTACACAGTCGGCGCTATGCAGGCTGGTAGATGTCGTTTACCAGGCATTCGCCACACCCATACCCTACCATCGGATCGTCACATTGTATACCGTGTTTCATCACTCCATTCAACGGTTTTCCACTGTTCTATGGTCCAGTTTTGGCACTCCTTACACCACGCGAGGCGTTTCTTGTGTGATGTGTGGCTTATGAGCAGCTGCTCGTCCATGAAAAACAAGTTTCCGCACCTCGAGCGGAACAGTCAGGGTGCTTGGAGTAGATCCTGATGCAGTTTGGAATTCCTGTGTTATGGTGACGATGGATGATTGACGATTACACTGTACGACCCTCTTTCACACTCCACGATCTCTGGAGTTCAACATGGGAGGTCCGCCTGCACTCTGTTTGGTTGTATACGTTCCTTCTCGTTTTCATTTTATTATAACATCACAGACAATAGACCTAGGGATGTTCAAGAGAGTGAAAATCTCGCGCACACACTTCTTACACAAGTAACATCCTGTCACCTGACCACGTTGAAAGACCGTGAGTTCCTCAGACCGTTTCATTCTGCTGTCTCGCGCTGCCTGCTGACTACGGAGATCGTTGAGACTGCCTGCTGACTACCATGTGTTCCACGAGGTAGATGGCAACACTTTTTCTATGATAAACACAAATTTCGCGGAGTGTCGAGACACTTTTGATCACATAGTGTACTTATTCAGCACGAGAAAACCTTGCTCGAAAATGTTTCATTCTTGTACTACATATCGTAAGTATCCTGCATCGCGAAAGACTACAATAATCTCTTCCAAAACGGCTTGTTTTCGGGGGCATGACCCTGTCAGTGACACATACACTCACGCTTACAAATCTAATGGCCAAACTTTCCGCACAAGGGTTTCCATTAAGTTACATTGACTGCAACGCTTACGGCAACTTGTCAAACTGCTGCTAGGAAGACGTGAAATTCAAAACATTGATCGTGTCGTTTTCCTTCTATGTTATGAAGAAATACTCCACAAAGTGTGCAGTTAAAGGAAAATACTAATTTATGCTCCTTCTAGTGTAGAACGATTAATACTATCATCCTGTTGTGGAAACAACCATGACAGCAAATGTTATCGTATTCATGAGTATTTTCAGAATTCCATAATAGAGAAAAGGGTTAATCGTTTAGTAATTAATATGTGGTAGGAAATTGTATATTGATGACAAAGTATTCTATTAATATTAATATTCCATGCCGAGTAACTTATTATTATTACTGATATTGGCGTAAATCCGTAACTTCAACAAAATGACAAACATCTAAAGTCCAGCGCATAACTGATAACGAAATACCTTAAACTTTCCTGAAACCTTATAAAATAATACATAAATATTATTTACAGAAAAGTAACCTTGTATTAGAAACTATAATACCTGGTTACGATTAAACAAGCTCAGTTTACTTAAAAAATTTTACACTGTAGAAACACACAACATCCGATACTATATCTTGTTTACAAAACGGTATTCTTAGTTGAAAATCCTTTAGGCCAACAGTCCATTTATACGACACGAGTTACGTAAGTTCCTAAATTATATCTCATTGTTCATTTCTTAATATTTCATTCAAGATTCTTCCTAAAGAAAATATATGCAAATGTCTCTAGTTTCTCGACTTGTTGTATCTTTCTTCATTTCTAAGGATAGACGTTGAGACTATGGACTAAAACATTGCACATCATAATTTTACAGTTTCTTCTCTCCTACAATGATTACTGTGCTTGTTGACACATTTTTTGATGCGTGCAGTTTGTCGTAGTGTATATTCGTATCGTTTCACTTTTACAGAAAATTTGAATGGAGTTTGTAATTTTTTAGATTACCGGAAGAACTATTTAGTTATAAAATATTTTGCTTTTTCAATCTTCATTTGTAAATACTAATTACACAAGCATTTTCATTCTGATTTGGATTATTGTTCTTCCAGAGCAAATGTGAAGCAGAGAGAGGACAAGAGGAAGAAATTTGGAAATAAGTCAGGCAAAATGTTTGAACAAAAGAGAGGGAACAAGAAGAGATAACAGCAGTAATTTCTCCAAGTGAGTGTGAGTGAATGAGTGTGTGTGATAGAAGAGATATACTGTGCTTGCTTAAAAAGTGTATATTTTATTTTTACTGGAAGATCTTGTGTCAACATGTCAGACAGAAACGTCAAAATTTGTATGCAAATAAATGTTTATTATTTCAAGACATATTCGTGTTGTAATTTAAGTTGTGTGTAGCCTTGTAGGGACATTAATTGATAGGTCGCACTTTTAAATAGTTATGGGTTAACAGTGTACCTCAAGAGTTACGGTATATATAGACAAAGACTAAGGACGTAATATAATATGAACAAGTAGATTTTGAGAATCAACAGTGGTTTTGAACATCTTTGTCTGAAATCCGGAAAAGAAGAGAGATACTATTCATTGACCTGTTCTTTCATTAAAATATGCACGGAACTACCTTTTCTTTCTGGGTTTCAGTCAGAACGCCCGGCGAAACGCCAAAATGCAGAAACGGACAGAACGCCCACTCGTAAAAATGGCAACAGCGGTCACCAAAAGGACCAGAAAGAACAAATACAGAAACGGTCAGAACGCCCACCAGTCATAATTATAGTTAGGCTAAACAGGTTTTTTTTTTTTCGGAAACTGTTATAACAGTGACGATTACATCAAAATAACAAATTAAATAGCATGTTAAAATATCCCTTTAGAACTGGAGTTATTTATTCTCAGCTTTAAAGAAGCAGTATAAAACACCATTATATATCAACTTCTGTAGCTTATTTGCGCAGTATCACATGTTACACAAGTATATAACGACCAGTATATCTGGAAGGAAAATGGACTACGGGTAGGACTTGGTAGAGTATTTCACATTATGACTGTCGGAAACTTACTTCATGAATTTATCTGGGGGTAAGGTGCAAGAAAAAAATCTTGATCTACACTTAAAATTGGACTTAATTCTATCAGAATTGCACTTAGCCAAGCGTGCAATTAAGTATGTTCCTGGAAGCATACAAGGACGGTTCATGAATGTCGGCTTAAGGATTGAAACTCGACTTGGAAGCAATATTGTACATGGAGTAATAATATTCGACACAACAATACTTCCAGTTGGACAAACCGAGACCCCGTTGCAAAAATCTGTCAAGTCCAGTTTATTTTCGCAAGATCACATTTTAGTTCGATGGAATATTTTAAAGCATGTCCCAATTTCGGGTTAAATAATCAGCCATATCCATTTTCAAACAGCCTCCTTATTACAGGAAACTAGACTCAGTCGCGTCGAAAACAATTAACAAAGTTTTATGTTTGTTCCGTAATTCACATTTTTCGACTTGACAGCTATTTGCAACAAGATCAGCAAATATCCTATAAGGCGAAATATTAAGAATGTAAGCTAAACAACTAAAATGTGATCTTGCAAATCTAAAATGAACTTGACCGAGCTTTGCAATTTATTAAGTGGATCTGTTTCTTTTCCCTAGTTAATTTGTAGTGTAGTATTGCCAATTCTGTCACACACCGTAGGATCCACTCTTGAAATAGCAATCTTTATTGATATGGTGTCATCAACTGTCCAAGTGAGCCAAGAATTCGGAAATGTGATCTTCTAACATTTGAAGAAATGTGTGAAAACACGTATTCCTGTAGTTCTGAGTTTCTCTGCGATAAAAGGAATGGCACATCTCTTTCTTAGAAGTCTTATTTTAATTATATTTGTTCCATTGTTTAAAATCATATTGAATATAATGTAATAGTTCATTAAAATAAATTATTACTTGTTCAAAATATATTACACTTCCTTTGTATTTTGAAATGTGATCTCTGCCCTACGATGAAATTATCCATATTGTGAGCTTAAGAAAAGAAACTGATTTACATTTATAGAGAAATTCTTTGTACAGGTTTGGGATCCGGTAGTAGTAGCACGTGAAATAGTTTAAGTTTTCATTTTTCAAACATGGAGCATAACAATTGAAATACAGATTAATTCTGTTGTTAATAAATGTTTTTTCATTTTAATTACGTAGTTAAAGATTAATGAATTATCGTTTGTAACAGAAAACATTTGCGCCTTCCGTCTTTGGTATATTTTTACTAACCGAAGAACGTAATTTTCTCGGGTTTTAGACAATAGTCCCAGTAAAGAAAGTACAGCTGAGAAATACAAAACAGATACCGAATCTCGACATCTTATTATGTTTACTCTTAATCCGGATGTTTATCACACGTAGCGAATCAGACAGCGCACGTGGCAAAGTAACATACCACAAGTATCTGTATATGTGAACACAGTAACAATAGCTGCTGTTGTGGGCAAGGCACAATACCTATCAGACATGGAGAAAGACATTGGTTAGATGTGTCAGCACTTCCGAAACAGTGAACTTCGTGAAATGCATACGTGCTACATAGTGACACTATCATGACAGGATGAATAGGACAGTTGTGACTTCATATGTGCCTATTGTGGGTTCTCACGTGTTGTGGTCCCATGTAGCCAGAATTGTCCATAAGTGATCTGAGAAGAACGATTAAGACTTCAGGCTACTCCCTTTGTACCTAATTCCCCGGATCTAAATCAAATTGAAATATGGTGGCTGACTATCACCTAACTCTCTCCATCCCACACTGAAAGAGTGGTAGAATTTGAAATGAGAAACTGTGAAAGAAGACCAGAGAAGGGGAACGGCATTGAATACAGCGACGGAAGAAAATTTAGCCCTTACTGAACAGAAAATGAAAGAACCTTGTAGTGGTTTCATTACATTAACTTTTAATGAACCATATTCAGAGTGTGCCATATACACCTAAGTTTTTAAAATAAAATATCAATGTTTAGCAAAGCAAAAATATTTATTGTGTAGTGATAAAGTGCTCTTTCAATGGAGAATTGATTGGCAACACTACTTCTTGAAAATTGGAAAATAGTGCGTTAAGCGCCGTTGCTTCGCCCTGCTTAAACGAGGATTAATCTGATTTCTCAAAAATGTTACCAACATGACTATGTTCCGTTGCAAATCAACTGTTACAGCCTCACCTTCATCATCTTCAAAGAAATAAGGCCCGATAATTATGTCGAATGAAATTTCGCACCACATGATATATGCAGAGGTTGCGCATGTAATTCGTGTGGATCGTTTTCAACCCGCTTGTTTACGAAGCTGTTCACAAATAAGTGTGTTTCACCTCACGTCTGCAACCTAGGTACGAAGTTACAGGTCGTTACAAAAGTGGAGTCAGTGTTCCGTGCCCCGTTCAGTTAGCTTTTTAAAAGCCTGCAACTTGTGCGGCTGATAATGAAAGTCATGGTGTAAGATTCTGCGAACCCGGAATATCCAGTGTGATTGTTTGCTTCCGAGCTGACTTGTGAGGATTGCGCATGATGTCATTTCGTACATGAATCACATCTTGTGCCGTTCTTATTGGACAAGGACGTTATGCAGGTGCTTTCCCTTACACTTCCTTCTTCACATTTCGGTACCCACAATAACAGCGTAGTGACTAGGGGTGTCACGTCTAGCAAATTGCTGTGGACTATTTTGTTGTGTAGCTGTGATTAGTTCTGCCTTTATAAACATTTCCACAGCAATAATGCAGCGTTGCACGGACAAGACTCCATCTTAACTAAATCCTAAGCACATTGAACATATTTATATGTACACTCAGCCAATCAAAATCTGAGCGCACTCTTTAGCAGCTCTTAAAAAGTGTAAGTCCAGAAATTCAACTATATGGCAACCTCCCAACAATATTAGTGACCACTGCGCTGGTTTTAATACAATGAGTGTATTAATGAGTTTTAGAGTACTAATCTTTGTGAAGAAAATAATGTTTACAAATCTAATCGTGATGTAGTGAAAAATATGTGAATAAAAGTAACTAGAACTATTCGTTTGTTGTTATTGGCCATAAAATTAATTATAATACAGCGATGTTGCTACGTCCGTAATCATTAGCGATGAAGTTTTGCTTATTCCCACTTGAGACGTTAAATACTGTTTTTGAAACTTTTAGCAAATTATACAACATGGTTTTCATATGTACAGAATCTAACAAAATAGTAGTCAATAGAAGATTAGCTCATAAATGCACGAAACCCTGTAACTGAAACAAAAATCAGTTTTATATAACTTTTACTTTGCTTTTATTTCAGTAAGAGTTGAGCTTGAAGCCTATCTGATGTCTTCGTGGCCGTGCGCGCTGCGTCGCGTTAATTTTGTCCCCTTTTCGTCCATAAAGCTGGCGACGCGAGTTCGAATCCCGAAGCTTACTCTGCTTTTCTCACAGAGCTCCGTCATTTATGTTCGTATTGCATGGATGTATTAGTTTGATTCCTGTCAAATGCAAAGAAATCTGACAACGATTACCATTCCTTTAATAAGGGTTACACATTTCAAAGTTTAGTCTAATAATTAATTATATCAAAAGTTTTAATAGTCATATCAAAATGTTTAGAAAGAAGCATAATCGAGGTGATTTTCGCTGACGTCAAACTTGAGGTCAGTGACTCACTATCTGCTTTAATGTAATGTAATCACTTGCATGAATTCTTAAAATGCAGAAGGCTAACCAAATGAAAAGGGGGTCTAGCAATTTTAAACACCAAATTAGAAACGGCTGAATAAATCGAGATTGCTGAACCCAAATTTGAAGTCAGTTTCTCTGTACCTGTTTTCGTTTAGGCGCTAGCCTCCATTACAGATGGAGCAATCAAAATTAAGAGGTCCAATATTTTAAGGTAGCTAACAGAGAGAACATACCAGGTGGGCAGGAGAAATTAACGGAGCTTTCTTGTTCTTGCTAGATCTAAATCCACATTGTTCTCACCTAAGAAATATCACTGGTTTCTTGATTTTGGTAAATTATACTATTTTAGAATTGCATTTCTTTAAGTAAACTTATATCAGGCCGCATTGCATGGACAAAGAAACAATTTCTGAGTAGAAAAATAATGGTTTCAAAATACGAGCTGCATTCCTCCTACTTTCTAAGGTAAATTGAGGTTGGTGCATATTTCCCCAAATGCATCTAATCACATGAATAAACTATTTTACGATTCTGAAAGAAAATTATATTGGCATATGTCAGGGTTTCTCAACGTGAAGGTCGCGACCCCCAGAGGAGTTGTGAGTTGTGTGTAAGGGGGTTGCAAGAGAAGGTGAAGAAATAAATTTAACTAGGGTTTGTAGGTTAGAACTAATAAATTTCGAAGACCATACTTTTTTTTTTGCTTATTGTTTTTATAATTAGGGTCTACTAAAATAATGTAATTTGTTGAATAGTTTTTAATAATGTAATTAGGATGTTTATTATCAAATACAGCAAATCAACGGTCATGTTTTGAAATGTCATGTTTCTATGAGTCGCAGGATGAAAAAGGATGAGAAACGCTGGCGTAGGTGGAAAGCGAAACTATGATACTCAGTGTAGAAAGTGAACCTAGCTAATCAAGCTAATAACCACGCCAGCAATCTGTTGTTATCCAACGACCCAACACATCATGCTTATTCTTATTGCTTGTTTGCTTACACACTCATTTCGCTTATTTGTGTTTCCCCCTATTTTTGAATATGATTATATACCATCCTATTACGATTGATTAAAACATTACGTAGCTGAATTTAACAGAAAAAATTGACATCTATTTACAAAGTAGTCCTGTAAACAATTCATGTAACTGCCAAAGGAAGTTGAAAATGAACAATAAAAATGTGTGCGTGTGTTTGGTATATATATATATATATATATATATATATATATATATATATATA
>JAGDQP010009865.1:0-57585 GCA_022664845.1 Lepisma saccharinum | reverse complement strand
AAAAAAAAAAAAAAAAAAAAGAGGAGAAAAAGGGACTAGCGAAGAATGGCTTGAATCAACTGTTCGTGTACGGGAATGATGTACATTTAATAGAAGTGGCGTCTCATGTGCTTGAAAGGTGGTAG
The DNA here is from genome assembly GCA_022664845.1 of Lepisma saccharinum. NCBI lineage: Eukaryota > Metazoa > Arthropoda > Insecta > Zygentoma > Lepismatidae > Lepisma > Lepisma saccharinum. The sequence continues at coordinate 57,460 of JAGDQP010009865.1, read as the reverse complement.
TTCACAACCAGTGATTCCACCAGACCCCCTTTCGGGAGTGTCACTTCCCAAATTCCCGAGTGTACCCCAACTATAAATTTTTACGGTAAAAATTAATACAAACCGTGCAAAACTCCAGTTACAGCCTCCCAACTTTTATTTAAAAACCCCAAAACTGAAAATCCTGGCAGAATCTCCCCTCCAAAGAGCAACGAAAAAAGTGCGAGAACAAGAAACACATTGTTCGATAGCTTGAAATTTTTTCTCAATGTGCTAAGTAGAGAATAGAACTATAACCCTCTATAACTTATTTACCCTATGTACTGGCCTAGAAAAAACAGGAAACTCCATACACATAAAAATAAGAAGTTGAACTTTTAAGGAATCATCTAGCTTTCTCGTGTTCCCTGGTTTGAAAACTCGACAGTGCAGCGACGAATGTATCCCAGAGCAGTTTTCCACGAAAGTAAGACAATTGAAAATTGTCTTTCAAAGTAAATACATACACACAAAACAAAGAACAAATAATAAGAAATTGCATACATCCTTCTTACCTTTATTTGTATATGAAGTCCATTCCTCGGTTACCTGCGAGCTCATTATGCACTGGAATGCGTTTAAAAATACACATTTTATATATAAAAAAACTCCTTTTCTATTAATAAATCTTTAATGTCGAAACGAATAAATCAGTTCCGAAAATCCCTTCAATGTCTCGCACAACACACTAAAAGAAAGGTAGTTTGTTTACGCAATCCTGCACGATATTCATCATTAGCTCTTCGTTTTGATACTGGAACTCAACTAAATTTTAGTAAATAGAAATGCAACATTATGTTATTTAAGCGTTTAATATTATTTGTCCATAAACTATTTATTGTGTATTTTGCGATTTTGTTATGTAATGAACGTTTATCCTTGCTTCTGTTAGAGTATTTGATTACATTTTAAAAACGGGAACGGGTGGACAAGTCAAGGAGAGTTAGCAACAGTGGTCACCTGCGCTTCTACTATCTTACTTCACTCTCGGATTGTGCACGTCATGGGCCCATATACACAATGTTATAAGTAAGGCCTAACGCCACTGAAGCGTATATGGGGCAGCGCGTTCACAAAAGAAATGTGAACTCGAAACAAATTGGGTAGTACCCACAACTTGATAAAGGAACTGTATACGTATGTATGCCTCAGCCTCACTGTTTAAAATGTAGTATGTTTTTAAATCTCGCGATAAGAAACATAATCTGAGGCGAAAATATAATAATAAAATTCTAAACTAGTTGGTAGTTCTCGTGATCCTGTGAACGTATATATAGAGGCACTACAAAGTAACACCGATGTCTTAGTAGAAGCGTGCGATGAAATAGGTCTAGAGGTAAACATAGAGAAAACAAAATACACGATTACAAGCCGAAACACAGGGGATAACGGAAATGGGTACGTAACAATGAACAATGAGAACATAGAGAAAGTAAACAAATTTAAATGCTTGGGAGCATACGCAACGAGTAAAAACGAGGTTACGGAAGAAATGTAAATTCGTTTAGTATCGGACAACACATGTTTCTATTCAGTCCAGAAAATCCTAACATCGCGATTAATATCAAGGATGTTGAAATTGAAAGTATACAGAACGGTAATTCTGCCGGTAATACTTTACGGTTGCGAAAGTTGGAGTACGACAGCAGATGAGCATAAACTACGAGTGTTTGAAACTAAGGTTTTGAGAAAGATATACGGGTCGAAATGGATCGAGATGACAGGAGAATGGAGGAGACTGCATAATGAAATCACTGACTGTACGACTTACCAGATGTTGTAAGAATAATGAAATCACGACGACTAAGATGGGTAAGCCATGTAGTTCGGATGTGAAAAAAACGAAGATTATATTACATCTTGGTTGGAAAGCCGGAGGAAAAGAGACCACTGGGAAGACCAAGACGACGTTGGGAGGATAATATGAGAAGGGATCTTCGAGAAGTAGGTGCTTGTGATGAAAACTGACTTGATCTCGCCCAGGATAGATCCCGATGGCGAACGTTTGTTACTACAGCGATGAACTGGCGAGTTCCGTAAGCCCAAGAGTGAGTGAGTGAGTGAGTTATTATTATTATTATCCTATCTAACTTTTAAATGTGTACAGTGCAACGAGGATTCCAAACTATCCTGCAATATTCTAGGTTAGCCCTGACCAATGCACAAAATAGGATCAGTAATGAGTAGAAAACAGAGAATTGGAAACACTTTCTTTTCATAAGTTCAAGAACTCGATTAGCAAAAGAACTTGAATGTATGTGATTGTTGAACGTAAGTTTATCGTCGAATATTATGCTAAGTCAGGGACATGATTAATTATTTGAAGGGAAACATTGTTAATATTAAAATTTCCAACGAAAACATTGGAAATCAGTTTCCTGGAGAATACAATGGAAGAGCATTTGAGTATATTAAGGAAGAGTTTCCATGTTTTGCACCAATTGATAATATTCTGGACAGCATCAAGTCAGTTTTCATTACGAGCAGCTTCTTGTCAAACATCCTTCCAGTATTACCCTCCCAGTCAGCGGCATCTTGATTTTCTCAACTGTTTCTTCTTCGATTTTCCAACCACGATGGAATATGATCATTTTTCCTGCCCATCTGAATCCTTGTGATTTTGTTTCTCTTATAATATCGTACACTCTGTGAAATTCTTCATTATGCAGTTCTCCCCATGAGCCAGTCATCTCCTCCTATTTATCTGTTAAATACTCGCAATTTATGCATCTCCCAGGAACATACTACAACTTTGGTTACCGGCAGAATGACCGTTGTGTATATTTTCAATTTCGAACTTTCTTGATATTAATCGCGGAGATTGTAGTTTCTGGACTGAGCAGAAACATGCCTTGCCCGATACTTAGCAACTTTATATTTATTTTCTTCACGTGCACCGGTAGACATATCCCCTAACAGCACACGATAGGCTCAGAAGCGTTTCATATAGGTAACTCTGCAACATTCGTATAACATTACATCAAGTTTTCAGTTTCTTTCGGCAATGTTTCAGATATGTTTCGTTGATGACAAAATGGCCGCCTTTGTCACAGTCACATTCTGATGCTACGGTAACATGGCAATGATATTATGGTGGAAACGTTAAGTATGTGTGACAGAATCAACCAGTACTGATCAAACGTAGATAATTATACTAATATATCAATAGTAGGATTTAACCCGCTGTCTTCATTATGTTAGTGATGTATCTCTACTATTGATTCGAGATCTTTATCATGTCAAGAGCATATTACAACACGAATCATATCTGCACTCAACGCGCTCTGTCTACTGCGTTACTGCGATTAGCACCAGTTTAAAAACTGGGCCAATGGCAGGGACACCGTTATTCTAACACCCTGCCTGTATTGATGTACAACCGTATAAATACAGCATTATCAAAAATCAATGTCTATCGGAAACTAGAGGGAGCTCGAGGAAAATATTTCAGATTAGGGTTCATAGATTTTAATTTATGAGGCTTTTTTTAATATCGTAAAGCTACAAGCTTTTTAATGGTATTTTTTGTACTGTATATTCTCAACCTGTAGGGCACTCTAGCGCCTAAACAAATACAGATAAACAGAAACTTACCTCCGATTGGGTTTAGTTACCATGTGGAAGATTGTAGTCTGAAAGTGGCAAAGTAAATCATGTTTTCTAAGCCCAAATCTGGTATCATTTTCTTTTCAAATGCTTTTGTTAGGCGCTAGTGTGCCTTACAGGACGAGTACCTAAAATAGTTAATATTTAGGGTGGCCATTTGTCCTGCTTTTGACTTGCAGGACGCTGTCATGCTTTATTAAATTTCATGATGATAAACTTTTAGCCGCCAGAGTGCTTTCCAAAATATCTAGACCTGGCGGGAAACCGCAAAATTGGCTTGATGTTTCCAGATTTAATTCCGAATCTATTGCTGAATGGTATTTCCTAGAGAAACTATTCTGGAAGCTGCTCTAGGGTTAACCTAAAAGATTTGTCCGAATTCCAACTTCATTTTAACTTACAAGGAGAAAGTGAAATGTCCAGTGTAGTTCTGAAAGATGTCTTGCAGAACAAACATCTACTAAAAGGGTCAAGAGGAGGAGAAAATATCATCAATAAGGTAAATACTTTAATATAAGCTTGTCCCATAAATAATGTCGTATGTGCGATGACCGCTGCAATGACACCATCTGACGAGCGAATAATAAAGTAGATGCCACGTGCTATATCTGAGTCATAGAGCATTTGATTGTGCAGCAGTGTGTATGAGGAGAACGGTCTAATTCACTTTTTGGAAGTGGGGATTGTGTTTGATAATGTCAGTGTCGGAGGACCACATACAGCATATCATGCTGTATGAATTTCACCAGGGACATCCAGCCAGCGCAGCGGCATGAAACATCAATGCCGTACATGGTTGGGGTGCTGTGTATGCGCGAAAGTGCCGGAGGTGGTTCTAAAGGTTTCGGTCTGGGGACACCAGCCTCACCGATAAGCCACGAGAAGAAAGATCTGTGCAGCTGGACATCGATGCCTTGCGAGCAGTGCTGGAGGCAAACTGTTGTAGAACTGGACAGCAAACTCCATAAGCTAATATATGGATACATTCTATAGAATTTAACTACCAACGCAAGTAGTAACTATAGTGAACCGATACCGAGCGTTCGTAGCTAAGTTGACTTAGCAATCGGAAGGTCCTGGAAGGAATCCCAGAGGCCGACCATCCTGACTAAGGTTTTTCCAGACTTAGTCGCACAAGGCAAATCCCGGGACAGTATCTATAGAAATTAGGCCTTGGCTTCCACCTTCCAGCATCCTCTTCCCACCCTATGTCGACCTGAGCCTGAGATGCCTAAAGGCCATAAATAAACTTAATTGAATTCAGTATAGTGGACCAATGTTGCTGCATGGTGGTCTTGTTATAGGCTGTTAGGAAACTAACTTCATTATCTATTACTCTGATGCTTTATATTAATTACCAGAGGCCTACATATTCTTACATTTACATTTTATTTAGCTTTTCAGTCTCCAGCTTTTTAACAGTCCCTCAATGGCCACCCTATTAACAGTCAGCTTTATATTACGATGGTTGAACAATTTCTGACCACATTATCGGAGGTAGACATGATTTCAACATGTTTCTTCGTTTGAAGGTCTGATAGGGACGCTGCATGTTCAAATTTCCTCACACAATTCAATACTATATATCAATATGGAAAGTTTCTAGGACAAGATACCATTTAAAAATATGATTTGTTGTGTACATTTGTGTAAGATTCAGAACATTTTCAGCTCTTCTTATAAAACAGGATTTTCCCTGTAGGTTGCTTTATTTTCTGAACACCCTGTATTTGCAAAAATGTGTGCATTATTTTACGGTACATTGCATACAGCCTGAAATAAAAATTAAAGAAGAAACATGCGTTATGCTTTACAACTCGTGTGAAATATTTTAAAATTATTTTATAATAGACGGGATTGGGGAATACGTTACTTGCCTTCAACATTTAAACAGCTAACTAATAGGTTGCCCCACATATGACGTCATTGATTTATCCAAGGTTGTTAGAATCAGAGAATAAGACAAAATAGAAGCAACTGAATGCGAACGTTCCAACGTCAGTCTGCCATCTTGGTATACCATCTTCCAAAGTTCCTAGACTGGCCCATATAAAAATAAAGTTTACCAAAATTTTAAAATGATGGCGGACTGACATTGTTATGTTCAGATACAGTTGTTTTAATTTTGGTCGATCCTCTAATATTATTGGATAAATCAAGCGTGAAGTAGTTAGTTCAATAAACGTTGACTTTTTTTTCTTGTTTCCTGAAAATACAGTATACTGTATATTTTAAAACAAAGTTAATTCATTCTGAGGTAATTTATGTTGTAAAATTAATATTATCGCTAACGTATGAAGTAATTTTTTTCACATACCTTCGGATAGTGCTGGTGCTAAGCTTTGGAGCAAAAGAACCAAAACAATATAGAATTCCATATCATCTGCAAGAAAAGAAAGAAACATGGGACTTAGAATATTAATAAATAATATTAATACGAAATACTGCATTCAAGTAATTTCGATTTGGAACACTGTGAAGGACAAAGTTGAGTTGAGACCTATAAGACTGGAGTTCTACCAGTAGCCATTGTTATGGTAAAAGTAAACGAATTACTATTGTTCTAAACTGATTTGCTATGCTAAGTTTTGTAGTGAACTTCAGGTTGTTATGTCACAAAAATAATCCAGCCCGAAAAAAGTCACACAAGCAAGAGACTTTGCAGAAATGTTCTTTAGACCCTTGGATTTAATATACTAAAAGTCCCCTAAAGTCCCCTGGCTTTAGCGTTTGCAAATAAACTAACAACTGGTTCAAAATCTATCTTTCTTAACAGCTCGCTATGTATACACATTTCACTAAGAGCTGAAAGTTTTTCATTGCGCATTCTGGACCGCAAGTAATTCTTATCACGTTTTAATACAGAAAAAAGATCTTTATGAACAGTTTGAAGTTGGCGCCGATACAAATATTCGTAGCCAAATGTCTAAATTGAGAAAGACGCTTTCCAGTTTCTTTGTCCGAACATACTTCAGCATTTCAGATGCAGTTTTTATGGCTACACCGCACACTTTGAAATGAACACATTCATCCGAAAAACTGTCATTTAAGGATAATCTAAAGCAATGATCTCCAACAAAAGATGGCAGCACTATCTCCGTATATGTCTAATGTATTTTCACTGTTACACAAAATTTTCTTGCTACTTCTATAAATTCAAACCTATAGAGTTCAAACTTTCAGGGAAGAAAGTTCATAACCAATTCAAGAGCATGATCGATGCGATTTTTAATTTTCTTTTTATTCATTGTTGAAAGAGCTTCATTGTTATATATTCACAACAACAACAACAATGAATCTATTTCAACAATGAAGGAAAACGAAAATAAAAAATCGGCATCGATCAAGTTCTTGAATTTGTTATGAACTTTCTACCTTGAAAGTTTGAACTTTCTTCAATTGAATTTATAGGAGCAGCAAGGAAATTTCGTGCAACGATAAGAATTCATTGGACATATACGGAGATAGTGCTGCCATCTTTTGTTGGAAATCGTTGCTTTAGATTATCCTTAAGTCATCCTGGCAATGGACTGCTTGGATGGTTTCACAGTCCACACTATCCAGTTTTGCGAGGAAACTAAATTTTTGATTAATTTTGTTGTATGCTTTATTCTTCTGCAGAATTCAGAGATGAGGGAACCCACAATTACGTTAAATGTCTCCACACGGCATCGTTCTCTTCCTGTAAACACATGTTAGCCCTCGAAATTTGTCGGTGGATTATGTTACCATATTCTGTATATCTACGAAGAATGCCATTAGAAAATAATGAGTGATGTCAATTCGTGAACAGATTCAGTTTGTACTTTGAATTTGAATTTAGTTTTAAGGCCTTTAAGGCAACTTTGGCTCAGGTCGGATGAATGATGGGATAAATTGGAGGAGTGAAGAAAGTGGGAGGAAACGGGAGATTGGAGTACCCGGAGAAAACCCACGCACACGGTGTTTGTCTACCACAAAGTCCACATGGCATGAGTAGGGATCAATCCTAGGACCCCTACTACCAGAGGTGAGCGCTCTACCAATTGAGCCACCGTGGCCCATTTGTACTTTGAGTTCAATGCTTCAGAACGATTTTGTTGAAATTAGGGTTTCATGTGGTAAAAAAAAAACATACGATATAGCTCTTCTCCAAGGGGCTATTTTATTTTGAATGAACAAATAAAACGTTTCCAACTTTCCTTATTAGTAAGCTAGTCTTTTCTGGAACCTTCCATTAAACTGATCCAATTAAAAAAAAACAAGAAGGAAAGATATTCGCCAATTGTGATTCTGTTTGAGCTCTGTAAGTTGTTTTTAAAAAAATCGGATCTTGATTGTGGGAACTCATATTCCACTTAAATAAACCAGATATTTTCCACGAATAACTACACTTTTGCGTCAGAGATACATAATAATTATCTTGACACATTGAAAGATTATTTTTATGTTTTGATAAGGAAATATAAACGATGGACGTTGATAATAAAAGGATTCCACTGGTATCTTTTTCTTTCTAGTCAATTTTTAGAAATGAAATATTCTTTTCTTGATCACAATACTAGTTTTAATTATATCATATCATAATATGAACAAAATGGCCTGTGAATTGTTCGTTTCCCGATTACGTTGTCGTTGAGAAATGAACATCAAGGCGATTTCTTTCCCTTATCCTCGCACCGGATACCTCTTACCTCGTATGGAAGAGTTGACACTGTTTATTAACATAATATTCATGTATATTTTGGATATTCATGCACAAACTTCTGTGTTGATAAATCTAGAAATTCCCGAAAGTTGTAAGAAACAGGTTTCTGAAAGTTCGCACACCGAACAGCCGTAGTAGCTCAGTTGGTAAAGCGTTGGCTTCGCATTTAGGAATTCCTGGATTCGTCACCATCCTAAGGTGTTTCCTGGGCTTTTCTCAATCACACCACGAAAATTCGGAGATGGTGACTTTAACTTAAGCCATAACCGACTCCTACCCGCATCCTTTCCCCCATTCTATCCCGGCCTTAGCCATTAAAAATTAAGGAGAAATGCCACACATCACGCACTGACGCTCGAAATGCATTTTTCGACTGTAAACGCCTTATAACATCTCTGACAAATTCAAACAAAGGTTCTTGAGCCAGTGTTTCTTTCACAGGATTTCGTTCGGGGGATCACCAAAGTTATAAATAATGTAGGCTCCAATATACTAAAATACGTACATTGTACAATGTAGGAACTAAAATATAAAATAACAATAATTTTACTTAACGATATGTCGTACTTCCTTAGTTAACATCAAAATAGCATGATAAATATTTATTGAATGTGCTTTTATATACGTATTTCAGTATGCATATGAGTAATACAAGTTTTGAGAGTTGAGACTAATTCTTTCGAGGGAGCGGTTGAAAATCTCCGGGGGGTATCATGAGCGGATTTATGAGGGGTAATGCAGAATGACCATAAATGTTTCATTCTAAACGGTAGCTTTTAAAGTAATTGCCCCCACCCCACCCCCACCCCCAAGGCCTCTCTCCTAAATCCGCCCATGGGGCACGTGCCTGAAAGAAACAGTGTCTTGAGCACATGGTATGATAGAAGAGACATTGCAGATCATGTTCACGGTTAAAGATCACGTAAATAATAAAAGCACTATCTCTTATTTAATGTTAAAATTTCTGTCGTGCACATATACTGACATTTTTGCAACACGCACTTACATACACTCTGACATACATTTCCCCAAATTTTCTGAAAGTATGCCCCCAAAAAAAAACTAAAAAAAGGGAAATATGTTTAGATTTAGTTAAATTTTAAAATATTTATAATCCAGATAATATAAATATAATAAGCGCATAGCAACAAAAGCACTAAATCACTTCGTCACGAAGTGACATTGTGAATTCCTAAAATTTGAATTTTATTTATAGCCTTTAGGCATCTAAGACTCAGGACGAGACATGGGAGGGGAAAGGATTCAGGAAGATGTTGACCAGGGCCTATGTTGAAGATGCCATCCCGGCATTTGCCAGTATGACCGAGGTAAAACTCTGGCAGTACCTCAGTCGTGATAGTCGGCCGCTGCGATCGAACCCTTGACTTCCCGAATGCTACACCAACGCTCTACCGCTGAGCTACGGCGACTCGGATTGTGAATTCTTAGATTATTTACTTTATAAGTATTGTTTTATTTCTGTACATTCTGATACCAATAAACTAATGGGTTCAATTACAGATTTTAGATAAGCTGCTACTAAAAAAATATAATACATGCACAGAATTCTTGTTCTAAAACCTTAAAATTTTAAGATCTACAAGCCCGGTAGTAAAGAGTCGAACATACTGTGGATTTTTGTAGATTGCAATCGGTTCTTGGAAGTTATTCAGGGTCGCAAGTAAGACAGTTAAAGGAGCACATGTCCCGGGAATCAGGTTAGGGCGCAAAACTCGTATTACACTTTTTACTCCTTCGAAAAGACGCTAAACTAAGAGTTTGTTTCCTTTTGCAGAAATACAAGTTCCGGCTCTGGGTATACGAACTGTGTTTACTTAAATAAATAAATAAATAAATAAAATAAAAGGTCGTTAGTACAAATAAGGTTGTTGTTGGATTATTTAAAAAAAATATAGAAAAACCTAACATTTTACTTAATTCCAATTATGAATTATACAACTAAAATGTAGGAACGCCAAATGATATTCATCTGTTTTCTATCCTCTGCTGGATGAAGGCCTATCCATTTCTCTCCACATGTCTCGATCTCCTGCTATCCATGTAGCTCCTAAATAAGGCTCAATTTCATCTACCCATCTTCCATTTGGACGTCGTCTTTGTCGTTTTTTTTTCTCTAGGAATCCAATGTAGTATATTTGAAGTCCATCTTCCATCTGTTCGTCTAGCTATGTGACCGACCCATCTCCACTTCATCTTCTTCGCAGTCTTGATTATATTTTCTACCTTTGTTTGTGCGCGAATACATTCATTTGTCTTCTTGCCGCTGCTAGTGATTCCTAACATGCATCTCTCCATTGCTCTTTGCATGACTTTTAATCTTTGAGTCGTTTGTGCATTCAATGTCCAAGTTTCACACCCGTACGTCATTATAGGCTAGATACATTGTTTATAAACTTTACACTTGAGACACATTGGTATAGTTTCGCCCTGCTGGTCTAAAAATTTCTATAATATCGATAAAAACATTTAGAAAATAAGCTCCTGACTTATAAAATAATGTTTTGCCAGTATATAAAGGAACTTATTTTTAAAATTATCCTTTAAATAATTTCCAAGAAAGAAAATATTTCAGAAATAAGGAAAAAATCAAAATTATTTGCAATCATAAAGCATGGCAAATAATCGTATTTTTAAATGTGCTGGTTTACTACATATTAAAAAAAATGTAGAATGTAGAATATATCTACTTGTACTGAATATAAATCAAGTTCTCAGTATCTGGTAAACTTGTGAATACCAGTGAAAATAGACATATGTCAAATTATAACAATTAATATTGATTTCTTTATGCAAATCAATGCAAATCAATCACCGTATTAATGCAAATCAACCACCGAAAATCAAATTTTACTTTCATGTATTGTTTATAATTTATCGCGGAATATTAATGTAGAAACCACTGTAATAAATCAATTTCGCGCCCCAAGGTAGAACGTCTGTATCTCGAAAACGAAGCGGAGTTCGACCCCTGGTTAAACGGAATGTTTTGGTGCCAGGAATTTGGTTTGGTACTAGAAATGATACAAAAATCAAAATCTTGATTTAAAAAAAAAAACACCTCTCCGTACTACAAGCTAATTCCTAAACAAAAAATAAAAAATAGTAATTAAAATCAATAAGCAATTCGTTAAAAGAAAATCAAAAGAAAAATAACACGGTGAAAATTGATTTCAATTTTAATACACCCACCAAAAAAGAAAATCTTTCTTAAACGAACACTATAAACTATTTGAATATATATGACTAATACGATAGTGAACACTAAAACTTTTAACAAACAAATTAGTAAAATGTTTTCAAGAACGATGCTATGAATATGTTTTAACAGAAGAGATATATCGCCGTCGGTACAGCAATACCTCCTATGCTCCATTTTTTATTCCAGTTTATAGTTCTATGCATACTGTAGAAAAATTTCATGTGGAAATAACTTCTACTTTTTTTAGATATAGCAACTTCTGAGTACCTAAATTGTGTTGCAGACTGTACTCCAGGAAACCTGTTTTTTGGCCTTCCTGAAAAATGCTAATTTGCCACATAGGGGATACTGCAGTTCCGACGACGATATTCATCTTTAAAATGTGCTGCTTTAAAAATAATGATGTCTTTTTTGTGATTATCCATAAGTGACATCTTGAAAGAACAGTGTTTTCATCACAAAAACAACCTACAAGGACTGCAAAATATGTCTCCCTTTGAAAACAAAATATACCTCAAAGCACTAAATAAAACACATAAGCTGAAATTTTGTCAGTGGAAATTGTGGTGTTACGAGCACAAAGTTAGAATAGCAGCTACATCAGAACAGCTCTAGACTTCAACCTGCTGATCTAGTGGTCTCTTGTTAAAAAAAAAGGATGTTTTTAAAAAACATGCTTTTTTAAGATGGACTAAAATGTAAAAAAAATAATAAATTGAATTAATCTTATGAATCGGAAAATAAAAGCGTGGGTGCTCTTAGATATTATGATTTTATGATAAGCAAGAGTACCCACGCTTTTATTTTCCGATTCATAAGATTAATTCAATTTATTATTTTTTACTCTTTAGTCCATCTTAAAAAAGCGTGATTTTTATAAAAATCCTTTTTAATTAATTGTTTTATGTATAATAGATGAATATTAAACTCCCTGCGAGACAGGCAACCCAAACTTCAAACAATACACGCAGCATTGCGTGCATTTAAGGATAATTTCCAATTAATTAATTAATTACAGTTAACTGGATTATTCTATCGTATATCTAATGATTGAATATTGTGTTGACATCGGAAGCAAGCAAGTTTACAAAATTTCAAAGAAATCGGATGATGGAGAGTGAGTTAAAAATCAATTACAAGATTTGTACCAGAGATGATTACAGAGCAAGTTAATATAAAGCGTGAAAAATGGGAGTGTGTCTGTGAGTTTAAATTTTGAGTTGGCTATTTTGCCGTTTTCTTTGCATTCTAAAGTCATTTTCTTCATTTTTGTATTTTAAATGAATTATTTTATCAGACAAGAACTCCTTGAAGTGGAAAGTTTGCCTTCTGCGATACTCAATCTCTCGATTATTTATAACCAACCTTTAAAACTCTACTTTTCATTATATTCAGATGTTTGTGTTCAAACTATTCATAAAATGAAGGTTGAATACTACCTTGATTAGCAATCTTTTTTTTCACTAGAGTAAGGCAGGCTTTTCTTGCAGGCGCTCGCCGCGTGCTTTGCTTGCGATTTCTATGAGTAGTCAATAGAAACTCGTGTTGCACGTGGAATACATACTTAAACACGTGTTTCAATTGGCTATTCAGCCAAATCGCAAGCAAAGCACGCGGCGAGCGATTGTATGAAAAGGTGGCCTAACTTTCTCTCAATCCTTCAATATTGAATTTTAATCATCCATACACGTTTCCTAAACTTTACATAATCGTTACAGATTTAATAAATGCTATCATAACTAAAACATTACAATATTATCACACAAAGCTTTGATTTACTTCGAATGTGTCTATAACATTCTGTTTTGGGTGTGCAGTTCTCGATCGTGTTCCTGGTTGGCAGTGTTCGATTTGTTATAAATTGTCATTAATTTGTTAATTTAGCTATAAACAAAATATTTTGATAGATTATGGTGAGAATAATGTCAACAATGTTCTATATTTGGGAATATTTGTAATATTTGTTTTATTCAGCATTGTTTGTGACAAAGTGACAGTACTATCTTAAGGATGCAATACTGTTAAGTTACCTAACTTAGTTTTATTGTTAAGAATTACAACAACATAGCCTCTGATTACAATAAAGCCAAAAGAGAAACTTCAAATTCAATGTCTTTTCAAATATTGGCAGTTCTTCTTGTATAGTGTCAAAACACACTAACACTTCCCCATGAGGAAAACTCGGCTGGCCTCCGGTGGCCTGCCATCATGGTTGGTGGGCCACCGGCGACCCGCAGAACTTTCCTCATGGGGTTATTTATTAAATCTAGTCTCCAAATAGGAATAGAATATAGGAAAAGATGGCGGAAAGAGCTTGATCCTGCGCGCATCTGTATCCCCAATTTTCTCGTTCATGAAGACATTCTTATGAAGTTAGTATTCAAATCGCTATATTAAGTAGAAGAATACATATTCAACCACGTGTTGTACACCAGTGCTATTCCTGTGAAGCTCTGAATTCGTTTACTTAAGTGATTGTAGTGTTTTCCGCGCTGCCAAACAATGGCCAAAAAGGTGTTGCTACGGGCAAGCAGCCCACTTCGCCTTTCCCCATGGCCAGCAAGGACCTGCTGAAACAAGTGTGCAAAGAAGTCAAGGCGGCTGTGGAGTCATCGGATATTACAAAGGTAATAGTGGACTCAATAATTGAAATTGTAATAAATGTGGTGGTGAAACGATTCGAAGAGACAATGAAATTTAATACAGAAGTGATAGATGACATGAAAAAGGAACTGAAACAGCGGGCCCAAGTCACTGATTCTCTGCAGGAAACAGTGACAGAGATTGAACAATATCAGAGGCGAAATTCTCTCAGAATCTTCGGTATCAAGGAAGAACGTGGTGAAAATACGAACGTTATCGTGAGATCTGTGTTTGAAGAGCGCCTTGGTGTGAAGATTGATGAAGTAGATTTATGCAGAACTCACAGGATTGGACCCAAACAACCAGGTTTACAAACTACAGAGCGCAGGCCCTTGTGTTCTCAAATAAGAGAAAATTAAAGTCGACCGGTATTACAATAAGGGAAGATTTGTGTCAAGCGAGGTTACAACTGTTCCGAAAAGCAGGTAGACAAATTTGGCTTCCAACAAGTGTTTACTCAGGACGGGAGACTGTGACTGTAAAAGGTGGTGTAAAACATTTCGTATCAACAATCCAGCGGCTTTCATTGATTCAAACATGACACTATGGACAAAACCTACAGAGAAACTGGGAAGACCTATCTAATGTTTATATCTCAATTGAAAACATTTTATTTTTTTCTCTCTCTCTGGTTACTGTATTTAATTATTTTTAGTCAGTCTGTTACGTATTTTCTGCATATAGATTATTTTTGCAATACGCTATTAATTGTAGCTGTCTCTTAAACTAGATCAATCAAATCCTTACTCGTATTATCATCAATTACCTACCATCAGCACACTGTTCTTTTTTTAATCAGCAACATAATTTTCGTTTAATCCTTTCCTATCATAGGACAAATCTGAATCTATCTTCATACCAAGGAAATCCATAAAGAGTGTTTTTCCATTGAATAGGATTACTTATATAGTCAGCACATTTGTAGGAAAAGTATGTCAACCTATTACCTCTTCACGTTGTTCATATTATATTTGTAAAAAATCATTCATTTGGACAAAAGATCGCCAACAAAAGAAGAAGAAGAAGAAGAAAGAGCTCCCTCAAACGTAAACACTGAATAGCATACGTACTTTGGAATAGCACTTGTCAGTTGTCATCAAGTCAGTATCCTTTCCACTTGGAGTCCTTCTCCCTCTCCCTTGCCCCTTTTCCATGACAGTTAATTGAAAGAACCCCTCCAAATGCATCCGATCCGCCTTCACAACAACCACCACCACCTGAACTTGGGCAAACAGCTTCTTTTCAAAGAGCTACACAAACAAGAACTTGATTGAATTCCTACATACAAGAATTAAAGATGTGTCATTTTAATACACAGGGACTTTTGGGCTCTTTCGACGAGATCAAATTTATTTTATCGAAATTCAACTTTCACGTCATAAGTTTGAATGAGTTATGGCTGAAACCGTACATTCCTGATAATCTCGTTGAATCAGAAAACTACGATTTTATCAGACGTGATGGCAGTAAATAATCTAAGGGTGCGGGTGGGGTGTTTGTATGTATATTCAGAAATCTTTACGGTGGAAAATCATTGAATTCCCAAGTGATAATTAAAATAACGTTGAACTGATCATTATAGAAATTTCAATCCAACAAATTAAAATAGGGGTAGGACTAATAAGTGCAAACAAACGTTATACACAGCTTAAATATTTAGGAGAAGTTATGCAATATTTATATTTAAACTGCGATTACTATATTTCCGTGGGTGACCTTAACGTTAATCTCCTCAAACCGTCAGAATCACATGCGAAATTTCTCCTTGACATCATTAACGAAGCACACGGTAAACAAATCGTCACTCAGCAAACCAGGATTACGACAACATCCAGAACTTTAATAGACGTTACAATTTGTTCGGAGCACCTCAAAGTAATACATGAAGATCAAAGTTCTATGCCTGGAATGTCTGACCACAATCTAGTTTATGCTTTAATCGGAATAAAAGTTAAAAAAAAATACCACAAAATGTTAGAGATAAGGAATCTCAAGAATTTTGTAGAAAATGAATTTCGCAAAGATGCGGATAATGTTTCATGGAACCAAACACTTATGAATAATGATGTAAATGCAGCCTTATTTGAACTAAATAACATTGTAATGTTAGCAAATAAACACTTCCCAATCAGAAAAATTAGGGTAACAAAACCTCCTGAACCATGGATCACAGAAGAGGTAAGAGAATTTTGGACTCTACGGGACTATTATCATCGTAGATATATTAACACGGGTGATAAAGACGCATTGCTGTCATACAAATATTTTTAAAACAGGTCAAAAAAGGGATTCGTAACGCCAATTTCCATTACTATAATCATAAACAAAAATATTAAGAATTCTAGAGTATTATGGAAGACGTTGGAAAGGGAGGGGCTTATACCTAACAAACTTAAAATCAGTCTGCCATCATGCCTTCTAAGCGCGGATTCTATTAATCAATATTTTGTAAATTCAGCTAACCAATATAAATAAAATAGAGCAACTAATCAACTCGTATCGAAAGAAAAAAAAATAGTAGAACATTTTATCTTTAAAAATGTTAATGAACTTGAAGTATTAAAAGTAATTAACCAAATAAAATCAAATGCAAAGGGTCATGACGGAATTGATTTAAAGATGTTGAAACTCTGTATACCGTACTGTCTACATTGTTCGCTTGCACAAGGTACTTTCCCAACCGACTGCAAAAAGGCTGTGGTTACCCCCGTCACGAAAACTTCTAACTCTATAAGCGTACAAAACCTCAGACATATAAGTGTTCTCCCGATCATGTCCAAAGCAATTGAGCGACTAGTGAAAGACAAACTTGTTCATTATTTAACTCTCTCGGGCCACGTTTGTCCTCACCAGTCAGGTTTTAGGAAACAACACAGTACAACAACGGCACATGTAAATGTTGTAGATGACCTAACCAAGGCAATAAATAGATCAGAGAAAAGTAACATTTTTGCTTCTTGATTATAGTAAAGCATTTGATTCCATTAATCATACTCTTCTTTCAGAAACAAATAAAATACTATGGTTTAGGTGGAAATGTCTTTAACTGGTTCCAATCATATTTGCAGAATAGGCAACAATGTGTGAAAATTAATGTAAATGATTCTCCAATAATATCGCAGTTACTTCAAGTTAATCAAGGAGTTCCACAAGGTTCCAATTTTGTACACAATATACGTTAAAGATTTCAATGAGGCATTGACCCAATGCCAATATCATCAGTACCCTGATGATACTCAAATATATATACGAAGTACGATTAAAGAGTGCAAATCACAATTACAAGTGCTGCAGAGAGACTTGGATTCCATAGCTTCTTGGTCAGAAAATAATGGTTTAACTTTAAATGCCTCCAAATCATTTATGCTGTTAATTGGCACCCGAGCCAACGTAAAGAAAATTGACGTGCTGAATCTAGACTTCTCCACGATCAATAATATACCAATTCAGCAAGCCAGTACTACAAAAAATCTAGGTGTAATCTTTTATTCAAACTTAAATTGGAATGAGCATGTTAAAAACACAGTAAAAATTCAATTTCCAAATTGAAATGCCTACATCTTCTCAAACATATTTTGAACTCAGAAACGAAGACTCATTTGGTTAAAACGCTTACTATTCCTAATATAGACTATGAGTGCTTGGTCTACAATGACTTAAGTAATATTTTAAATTATAAGCTTCATAAAGTTCAAAAGAGTAATGTCAGATTTATTTTCAATGTGAAGAGAAGAGAACACACAGCTCCTTATCTCAAGAGACTTAGGTGGTTAAATGTAGAAAATGGAAAAACATATCTTGGTTTAGCATTCTTTCAAAAAATTCTCATACAAAAAGCACCGACATATATATACGACAAAATTCGACCATATATAAAATCAAAGAAGCAAGCTAATTTGAGACATAAAACACAACTCACTGTCCCGATTCACAAAACTACATTGTATAGTAAATCTTTACTCAAAGCAACCATAAAAAAATGGAATAAACTACCAAGGTCACTGATAGGAAACCAAAATTTTCAAACTTTCAAAAAGAATTTAGAATCGCATCTTCTGTGCAAAGAATGATCTATTGCACAGCTCCTGAGCTATTTCAATACAAGTTGACGCGTTACATAAAGGCAGAAAACTATTAAACATCTCATTATTAACTTTCAATTTTGTTATTCTCTTCTTTATATATTCCTTTTTATTTAAGTGTATCACTTTGTCGTGTTAATTGCTGTTTTTGTGTGCATTACATACGTGTTTTTTAATTATTTTTTTCATTACACTATTTATAGTAATTCATAGTTTTTGTATTTTATTGGTACTCATTGTGTATTATGTTTTTACACATACATTGTTCAAGAACTATTTCATAATAAGTAGTTCCATTCTAGACATTATATTTTTCTTCTTTTATATATAACTAGAGCACAGTACTGAATACTTCTATGTAATGTTTTGGTTTGTGTATTATTATTATATATATATATAGATATAATATTTTATGTATTAGCATGGGTTGGTTGTACCAGGTGTGTAAATATGAAACCGGAACTTGTGCATAGAAGGCGTTAGCTGTCACTGTGGTTACCGTGAAACTGCGTCCTTGGCGCCAATTGCTTGTTTTGACTCCTGATAACGATTTGCAACTCACAACCAGACAAGTTTTATGTCATAGCGTAGTGTTTAATAGCGTTGAACATGGCGCAATTTGTACCTACAAACTACGATGTGCGGACAGCATTGATTTTTTGTCACCATTTGAAGAAAATTGCTGCAGAATCGCATCGCATGCTTGTCGATGCTTACGGTGATCATACTATTGGTAAGTCACAGTGCTATGCGTGGTTTACAAAATTTAAAAGTGGCGATTTTGACGTGAGAAACGAAGAACGTGGAAGACTACCGGAAAAGTTTGCAGACAACGAATTGCAAGCTTTGTTGGATGAGGATGACGCTCAAACGCAACAACTCACGGATCAATTTAATGTGACACGAGAAGCAGTTTCCATACGTTTAAAAGCCATGGGCAAGATTCAGAAGGTGGGAAAATGGGTTCCACATGCATTGACTGAACGACAGCACTAAAACCGAAAAACCACTTTCTAAATTCTGCTCGCCAGGTACAAAAGGAAATCATTTCTCCATCGAATTGTGACTGGTGACGAAATGTGGATCTATTTCGAGAATCCTAAGCGTAAAAGATCATGGGTAACTCCAGGAGAACAGGCGACATCGATTGCAATACCAAATCGCTATGGACGGAAGACAATGCTTTGTGTTTAGTGGGATTAGAAGTGAGTGATCTATTATGAACTGCTAAAACCGTTAATACCCAACGTTACCGACAACAAATGATTGATTTGCATCAAGCTTTACGTGGAAAACGGCCAGAATATGACCAAAGACAACATAAAGTGATTGTGCTTCACGATAATGCACCCTCCCACACAGCAAAACCGGTCAAGGAAACGATTGCGACGTTTGGCAGGGAAATCCTTCCGCATGCGGCTTACTCACCAGACTTTGAGCCTTCCGGTTTTCACTTCTTTGCATCCATGGGACACGCACTTGCTGACCAGCGCTTCACATCTTACGAAAATGGCTTGATGACTGGTTTGTAACACAAGAGGTACAGTTTTTTTGGTCTGGCCTCCACACATTGCCGAAACGATGGCAGAAATGTATCGCTAGCGATGGCCAATACTTCGAATAAAATAGTTCTTAGCATTGTCATCTAATCACTGTGTCTTCTCTGTACATAAATTCCGGTTTCATATTTACACACCTGGTAAGAGCGGCCCTTCAGGTCGAAACACGCCCACTATAATAAAGACGATTCTATTCTATATTCTAATTAGTCCCATAGTAACATCTCTCTACCACAAATCTCTCCTAACGTACATTTGCAGCACTGAAGAGCTGTAGTTTGAGACCATTCATCTTGATCATCAGTAAGTCGTCAACAGTAATCACACGCAAATGCTTTCGATGGTCTGTTTTGACCAGATTTAATTTGGTAATCCCTCTCTCACATAACAGTTATGAGAGTATCACACAGCTTAAGTATACCTGATAATACAAAGAAAAGAGGAGGCCTTCATCCAGCAGTAGATAGAAAACGGCTGAATATGATTTACACATAATATTCAGCCGTTTTCTATCCACTGCTGGATGAAGGCCTCCCTCCTTTGTTTCCACACATCACGGTCTGCTTCTATCCTCATCCATGTAGCTCCTGAAAAACGCTTGATTTCATCTACCCATCTTGCATTTGGAGGTCGTCTTGGTCGTTTCTTTTCTCTAGGAATCCAATGCTGTACATTTATCGTCCACATTTCATCTGTTCGTCTAGCTATGTGACCGGCCCATCTCCACTTCATCTTCTTCGCAGTCTTGATTACATCCTCTACCTTTCATTTATCTTCATGTCCCTCCTGGTTATTCCTAGCACGCATCTCTCCATTGATTTTTGTGTGACTCTTAATCTTTGAGTCGTTTGCGCATTCAATGTCCAAGTTTCGAAGCCGTACATCATCACAGATAAGACACATTGATTATACACTTTACGCTTGAGACACATTGGTAGTTTGCGTTTGGAAATAAAGTGTAGTCTTCCAAATGAACTCCACACCACTTTACATCTATTTGTTTCATCCGTCAACTTAGCATTCGGAGTTTTAAGCTGGCCCAGTAAACATTCTCATCAAATGACTACTGTCTCTCCGCTAATCTTTATTTCCTTATTTTCCGCATGTTGATTGTACATTACTTTTGTTTTACTTAAATTCATTTTAAGGTCTATTTTCGAACTCTCATTACACAGCTATTCTATTCTGGTTTGTAGTTCTTCTGTACTTGAAGCAAACAAGAATATATCATTAGCGAATCGTAGGTGATGAAGATATTCGTCATTGATCTGTATTCCAACTTCATCCCAGTTTAAATTTTGGAACACTCTCTCCAGGACAGCTGGAAACAGTTTTGGAGAAATTGAATTTCCTTGCCTTACCCTTTCTCTACTTTATAATTTTCACTTTCTTGATGTAGTCTAATGACAGATGTAGCAGTCGAGTAAATGTTTCGCAGTAACTTGATGTATACACTTTCGACGCCTTGATGTTCAAGTGCTTTAAGTACTGCTGGCAAGGAGACCGAATCGAATGCTTTTTCGAAATCTATAAATCCCAAATATATTGGAAGTTCATATTCATTAGCCCTTTCCATAACTTCATTCAATGTTTGTATGCGGTCCATTGTGCTAAATCCAAGACGAAATCCGGCTTGTTCCCTTCCCTGGTTAGGGAACAAGCCCGTTCAATACGAATCCAAGTCCCGTTCAATACGATTCAAAATAACTTTGGTGAACATTCTGTATAGAACTGACAGTAAACTAATTGGTCTGTAGTTTTCGACGCGTTCTGTGTCCAATTTCTTGTACAACAAAATTATAACAGCATTATTCCAACTTTTGGGTATTTCTCTCTTCCTCAGGCACATAGAGAATAATTTTGGGCATGTTCTTTCATCTTTTCACCTCTCCATTTAAACATATCTGCTGTTAGTCCATCTTTTCCCGATTTTCCGTTCTTCATCCCTCGAAGTACTTTATCCACTTCTTTCACTACATCTGGGAGATCTACATTATTTTTCTTCTGAATCTTCTTTACCAAGTTCTTCTTCGTAGTAGTACAATTCTGTGTAGAAATTTTCAAATATGTTTATAATTGTTTCCTTATTTCGTGTTACGGTCCTGTCTGGTCTCTTAACTGAAATTATTTGGTTTTTTCCTATTATGAACTAATGTTTAGTTTTCTTCAGACTTCTGTTTTTCTCGATTGTATTTTTAACAAGATATTTGTTGTATCTTCGTACATCCTTTCTTATTTTCCTCTTACGGTTTTATTTAGTTCTATGTACTCAATCCTGTTTATGTATTTCTTCTCTTCTTTCATTTCCCTTCTTTTCTTCATCAAGAGTTTAGTTTCTTCTGATATATTTTGCTCTCTTTTTTTCGTTCTGGTGCCTGCTATATCCTTGGCTGTCTCTCTTACTATCTCAGTCAGTATTTTGTTTCTGCTGTTGGTGTCTCCTTTATCTTCTAATTCTTCCAAGGCCCTGAATCGGTTGCTTATTTCTATCTCGAATGTCTGTCTCTTTCCCTAGATTTTCCAGATCTAAGAGTGGCGGTTTTCCTCTGATAAGCATCTTCCTCTCAAGTCTAGTATTTAGTTTCAGCTTACATATACCATAATATGATCACTTGATATTTTGAAACTGTTCAGAACAGACACGCTTTGAAGAATTTTCCTGTTATTTGATAAAACGTAGACTATTTCTTTTTAAGTACCATTTGGTCCTTTCCGTGTCCACTTCCTCTGTGGCGGTTTCTTGAAAAATGTATTAGAAATGAACAATGTGTTGGCTTCTGAGAACTACACTAACTAACTAGCGCTAGCTGATTTGCCCGCCCGTTGGTGCAGGGTAAGGAAAATATGTTGGCAACACGAGTCATTGGGCCATTCACCACTAATCGCTTCTACGTGGCGGGCTGCGCCCTCATGATGGAGATATGCTGTAGCCATTACAGCCACCACCACCATCACCATCACCATCACCACCACTATTACTACTACAACTAATACTACTTATAATACTACAACTACTACTTCAACAATAACTACTACTACTACTACTACCACCACAACAGCAGCAGCAACTACTACCACAACAACTACTACTACTACAAATATTGCTAATACTACTACTACTACTAATACTCCTGCCAAATACCACTATAATGCTTTAAAACATTAAATGTACATATTTTTATTTACAACAATCCATATTTAAATTTTAAAATTTATAAACTAATTTATGTTATACAAATGTAGAATTTGGGTAGAAAATTACTTTAAAGAACTACAAATAATTTAAATCTAGTACAGGAAGTATATAAATATTCCTGAGATGTAAGCAACATTCATCTGTAATACTGAATTACTGCTGCTTTATGTAACTTTGGAATAAAGTCATTATTTATGTCAAATATTTATTTATTACATATTATTATACACGAGATAACAATAACCACATCATGAGTTATATGTAAAATCAACAAAGCCTTAAGGAAAAAAGCACAAACAACAATGAGGGAAACAGCATTTAAAGAAGATAAATCTCCTCCAATTCCTTCCCCGGAGGCAGCGTTCCAAGAACTGAAGAAACATTACCACGCTGAACGGCGATAATGATATACTCCAATAGGAAAGCAGTGACGCGAGCATTGCCGTAAACAAGCCCAATGCGTCGTCCAACTTCCTTGATGAAACTGAAACTCTCGGTGCTTCAAGTACCGCTTGATTCGATTGCAATGGCAATGAAGATAAATTTATCTAACAGGGTACTGTATTTTCTTTCTTTTCTTTTTGACCTCTCGACGAGAAGCAGAACCACCAGCTCGCAAAGATGAATGGGGAAGATTCGAGAGGGCAAACGTATCAACACAAGTAAAATCCCATAATAAATATTTTTCTCTTTTCCAAGGCACTAGAGTCATACCGTCAGGTCTCTTACCATCGGAACGACTACATCTATATGGTTCACGCGCTGAAGGTACTTCAGCTGAAATAAGCGCACGAAGAATTACGTCATTTACACTGGCATGACGCATGTGTCTACCAACAATACGAACACAAGAGATACCGTGAAGACCTCGTTGATCTACGAACGCTCCACAAGCTGAACAATTGTGAGGTACATAGACATCAGCTCTTAATCGTAAAGCAACAGCAATACGAAAACTTTCATTGGATAAGTGGAGGCCCAGAGGAGGAGAAGGTAGGGCCTAAAGCCAAACACCAGAATCTGGAGAGAAAGCAGCAAGAAGTCTGGCTTTATCCTCAAGACAACCGGAGGATTGTAGAAGAAACGGTTGGGTGTGTTGAATAATTGGATCATCCCAAATAGCCTGAGAACTACTGCAGTCTAAAGAAGGAGAATCTATGCCGGCTAAACTTTACCATTGAGCTTTAGAATCATGAATAGCCGCGTCGGGATTAATGCATAAACCCGGAGGAAGGATAGAATCAACAAGACATCGAGAGGCATGAAAAGACGCCAAGAAAGACGGAATCGCCAAATCCATGGCCCGATGAATACCAAATCCACCCGAACGAACGGGCAAAGTGGCCTGAAGCCAGACACTATTACTCAGAGAGAAGTTGAGGATTGATTCGAGGCCAGTCTGTAAAACACAATCATATCTCTGTAACAATGTCTCTTCCCACCAAGAAGTAGAGCAACGTAAAAAATACATTAAACGGGGGATGGAAAAAGAAGCACGAAGTGAATAAAATGCTGAATGTGCTGAAATCAAAGAGAGGTAAGAAAAGAAAAAATCTAGTTTAGATGGCTTCTCAAGCAATAGACTACGAAGAGCATCGGTAGAGATTGCGGGGCCAAGCAGATATGCTGAAGCAGAAGTCATAATTCGTATTCCAGGGGCCACTTCCATGAATCTTGAATAAAGAACACCGTACTGCTTACTGAACATTAAGAAAACCAACTTCGCACTTTGAAAAATTCAGATGTAAGCCAATTTCTGATGATGTCTCCCGAATTTTAAGTAAAGTAGAGAGAACTAGGTTAGGATCGTCCGCGATAGTGCCATCATCCAAATACCGTAAATTCAATTCAGTAGTTGTAGAATTGACGTTATATTGTATTCTAATTGCAGAAAGAACAGGATCGAGCCTGTGGGACTCCACGTTGAGATAAAATAATATCATCACCCAGAAAGAGATCACTTTGTTGAGAATAACATTGAAAAACATAATGATAAATCAGCGGGAAATGTTTATGAACCACCTTCAACATGGCATCGCGACTGTCAATTGAATCACGAATTCTAAAACAAATCATTTTTGCTCTCAGACGACGCCACACATTGCCGATCGCAATGGGGCGAATTCCACCACACTTCTTTCTTAAGGCAATCAAGGTTGCGTAAAAAAAAATGGATAAACTTCTATGGGTATTTCTCCAGAAGAGATGATAGAAATAAAGTCGCATAAAGATGTAATGAGTTGTTCTTTTAAGTCCACATTGTTACACATCAGAAGATATTTTAGAATTGAAGGACGAAGTCCATCCAAACCACCTGCAGATCCAGAAGGAAAAGATATGAAAGCTTCCAAGAGTTCGGAGGTAGACACTCGAGTCATTACTATAGGAGCGGAAGGAGGAGGATCCGGCATAACAAAAGAACCATATAAGAGATGGATGTTTTTTCTTTAAGTCTTTCAAAATATTAGCGTCTGGCGTAACTATTATGTCATCGGAGGTAAGTAAGCGAACCGCACCACGAACATCTCCATCAACAATCTTGTTTTCAACACTCTTGATGTTAAAAGAATTATTAGATAATCTCGTTTTACGCAGTTTTGTCGAAGGACAAGGAATGGCATCGCGATGATTGTCTAGCCAATAACGAACTCCATGCTTGACCCAAGTAGTCACTTCATCTGACTGTTGCGGTGCACGCAAAACAGCGTAAGGAAAAAAGAAAACGTCCAACCAGGTATTTACAACGTTTATTCTGACTGCCTGACTAATTACTGTATGAAGAGCATCCACCCCTGCAGAACGTGCGCCTCTGGGAACTCGACGAGGTAGAGGAATAGAAGACTTTAATCTACTTAGTAAGTTCTTAGTTTCAGAAAGCGAGGATTCGAATAGATTTGAATTGTTGTGGATTAGACTAAAATAAGATGCACGAAGAAGAACTTGACCATTTGTTCTTAATCCTGTGATGAGCTTTGCCGACATGAATGAAGATACCTCTTGTATTAGCAAAACATTTGCCGCAATGAGGACAAGAAATCAATCTCATTTGATTCCTTGGTAAAAAGACTTTTCCACTTGAGTACAATACACTATCTGATTATATTTCGGGGTGGCTCTTATTAAAGGTGCCGCAGTATTGGCATTTGTGGCATCAATTAAATACATCAGAGTTACTGAAGTTCACAACTTCCACACACGAACCGCCGGAAAATCCATCGGACAAAGAGACAGTAGCCAGAAATTGAGCATTAAGTGGAAAGCTGTACGGGATCCTCTCAAACTTACAACGAGAATCGTAAAGTGCATAGAGTGTTTAAGAACATTCGATGAAGCATTAGACATCGTTCAAGTAAATTAAAAAAAAAAAAAAAACATTTATGCGATTTAAACAGATTACATATTTGAATTGTAATTGTGGTATCAACGACATAAAAACACCACACTTAAACACAAAGCAAAAGCTGATCGAACAACACATCACAAAATTAAAATCACTTCACATCTTTAAATTCAAATTACTTTGGAGCACTTGTAATAGATTTAACGTAAAAACATGAGTGATATAAGCGTAAAATATTAACGCTGACGACTTAAAGATCTCTTAGGGACCTCGGTATACGAACGAAGATCAGAAAAGTGTTTGAAGAACAGCCTGAGGCGAAGTCTGAATTTAGCCAATGGATTTTCTCGCGACAGTAAGTAATCCCGAGCGCTTCGTTATAGGTTGTATTAAGTGACTGACATTTTCCGGTCTCCGGTACTGTTCCGATTACTTTCTCCGATTTAGTTCTATTCCATCGTTCCGCTGCGTGTCTCAATACGTCTTGAACGTGTGCTGTAAATACTTTTCGAAACCGTTTGACTACCTCGGTAGCCTAGTAAGTACAGCGTCGGCTTGCTATATGTTGGAAGCTTCGGTTCTGTGCCCAGGGAACACTTTTCTTCACAGAACATTCGTATATAGTGATATTAATTATTAATTTTTAAAATTATACTTCTTTCCAACATTTTAACGCGCATGCTGTGGTTCGATCACCGTGCAGGCCATCTTCATTTACCATTTTTTCCCTCTTATAAATATTCCCCAATGCTGATTTAAATTATTCTCCTCCTCCTTCTCTCCTCTAATATGCAGAAAACAAGCTACGTTCTTGGAATCATAATGGACA
Source organism: Lepisma saccharinum (assembly GCA_022664845.1). Taxonomy (NCBI): domain Eukaryota; kingdom Metazoa; phylum Arthropoda; class Insecta; order Zygentoma; family Lepismatidae; genus Lepisma; species Lepisma saccharinum. The sequence goes on along the minus strand of JAGDQP010009865.1, from coordinate 30,280 downwards.
ACACATTATTGCAGAAAGAAATTGAAACTGTGACAGATGCACTGGAACACTTTAGCAAATTCCTTGGTTCCTGGTTCCGGAATTATTTACTCTTGCCAAACGTTCGTTCAGTGAGGAAGACAGTGACAAAAGCACACCATACATTAGGGCGACTTTTCATGTACGCGCTAGTTGTGTGCTCTGTTTGTGATTTTTATGAGCAGCCAATAGAAATACTTAAACACGTGTTTCAATTGGCTAATTAGGAAATTCGCAAGCGAAGCAGGCAGCTAGTGCGTGCATGAAAAGCCGGCCTTATTGTTTTCTAATTCAAATGAAAGGTGGATTCGCAGTGGACAATATGGCCATAAATAATACAACATAACAACCTATTTCAGCCATTTCTCGGCGGGAAACTCTTCTCTATGACTGGCGCGCCTGTCTGAAACATCTAGAACGGCGTAGAAAACCATTTCTGTCATTTCCGAACTCATCTGAGTGACTTGGACACATATTTCGGAAAATTTATATCGTTTTATAACTATGTTTGACAGGCTACCAAACATTTTCTACTACTTTTACAACTGGTCAAATTTTATAAAACGAAAACACTAGTACATCCATAAAAAACCACTAGAAAACTCTGGTGCTTTTAGTTGTATGTTGTAACATAAAACCCTAGTTTTATGAAACACACACTTGTAAAATAAAAATCAAGCTTTATAAGAGGTACACTTATATTACAGGACTTATACGAGCCCCAAGGCACTTATCCAGCATGAATGATGGACCAACCTTCGTTAGGCTTTTACGAATCGTTAAGCGCTTGAAAATACATTATCTTCGTTAACTAACGACTTCTTAAGTTCCTAACAAACCTACCACAAAACCTTTATCTATTAGTACAAGATTAAGATACTTACACGAGGCCTTTATTTCTTAGCAAAACTATGTTCTCTTCCCACGTAATTGGTTCACACGTTAGGTTTTGGAATTTTGAATAAAGACACTGTTGTATAAATGTTTCCCTGAACACAGTCCAACAACATACTGTTTTTGTAAGTAATGACACACACAGACACACAAAGAAAAAGGGGTGATCAGATAATTCGCAAATGATAACGCTCAAGAGAATTATGATTGTGTGCATTAGCATGATAACAAAGATGGAATGATCTTATCTGCATAAAAAGTGATGATAAAAATTCTTTCTTATTGCTATTATCAGTCATAGAAGTTGATAAACACTCCCAACATAGTCTAACGCTATTGAATGAAAAAGCATCATCTTGAGCATGTTATTCTTAAAAAATGCACTTTCCTTAATTTGCTTGTTTCTATCTTGGATATATGATAGAGATAATCAATATCGTGATAGATTTAAGAGATAAATGTGAGGTTAACTGTTTGTATAATTCCACTGACACAGCAGGAAAGAATGCCAGAACGTTCCTGAAAAACATGAATCATTCTGTTAGATTCAACAGAAAGAAAAACGTGTTTTTGTATTACAATTAGGAACGCTTTTATTTACATAAACTGCTCCAGTATCACACAAACGTTGAAAATACGTGGGTTAAACGGTAGTACCGAAACGTTAACGTTGTAAATGTACCAAAATGTCCGCCTATTCAACGGTTTATTCGACGTTAAATAATGGTTGGGAAGAAACTGGTTTAGTTGGCCAAAACAGAGCATGAACGCCATCTATTGGTATACACACATTTAATTTCATTTTATCCGTTGCTTTTATCATGATATACGGTGTTAATTTTCCAACAGTAAATAATCCGAGCGTTGCTATGGGGTTCGAACACAGGAACGTTCTGTACTTCTCGTTGGTAGCTCGATGCGTTGACCACTTATCGAAGAATCCACCTGGAGAAGCCACTACTCTTTTACTGTATCGTTGAAATTAAATGTTCGTTGAAATAGAGTTTAAAATTCAACCTGTTTTCAACATGCAAATGAAAACATGAAAAATATAGTTTTTTTTTTTTGCATTGTATTCGCTTTTAATTATAATATGAATGATAGTTGAAATTACGTTACATTAACGTCGTATAAAACGAAATTATAACTTCGTTGAAATATGGTTTAAAATTCAATTTGTTTTTAATTATATTTTTTTGACATAACATTAGCAGGAAATGCATTAAACAAAATCTATTGTACCATAGTTGAAAATAACATATTGAATACACGTTGTATTAACGTCTTATCAACACAATGACGTCTTTGTTGAAATATGATTTAAAAATGAACGTATTTCTTTTTCAACTAAAAACAGTTAATCAACGAAATGAACGTAAAATCAACGTGGAGTGAGAACAAATGTACCGTTTCTGAGCCTTTACATGGTGACTGGTGTAAATAGAACTGAAGATAAAAAAATATGAATTAATGGAACACATTTGTCTTCTTAGCAGCACCTAACATAGCATGTCAACTTGTAACAAGGTTGCTAGTCACTTGTTTTGATCTTGTTAAAACTTGATATTGTGTTGAACCTGAGATACAAACTTCTTGTAATAACTGGTTGTTATAACTAAACTAATTCAAGCTTGTTGAAAAAACCAGGAATACAAGAAAACTTGTTAAACTTGAAATCAAATTGAATTGTATTTCGTGGCACTGTCGTTCTAGTCTTAGTGCGTTGAAGTCCCATCACGTGCCATCAATGTTTTTAACATAAGCTAATCTCCGGCAGCTCTCACCCTTTTACTACAACCATCTCTTGCGAATTTGATGAACTAACTATAAATAACGATTGGAAAGCGAAGTAGGTCGAGTAGTTTGGTGGTCTGATGGCTACAGCATCGAATCAGTATGCCAGAGGACCTTGGTTCGATTCCCATCAAAGTTAACCTTTCAAATTAAAAAAAAATAAAATTACTTTCTTCTTCCCTGTAATGTCAAAGCTATTTCAACTTTGATTCTTAAAAAGTTGTTACTCTTGTCAAAGGAAGATTGATTCACTTTTCAGTCAGGTTAAAATTGATATGTGGAACCGGATCTACCGAGGGCCAGGGGCAAAGTTGTCTTGAAACTAATAAGTAACAAGATGTGGTATTAATAAGATTGATAAGATGCTGTTTATGTTATGTTAAGTATGGTTACCACCTATTGAGAAGATATATTTCATGTTAAATACAAATGGAAAACTGAATCTATAATTCAGATCCAACAGGTGTTTTATCCAACAGAAAAGTATAATGTATAACTCATTTTTTAGAACCATAAGAAGTTACATTAAGAATGGTAGGTCATGTGAAGTTAAAAAATAATAATTCTATTATTGAATCGAAGAGATAGTTGGTTTTATTGAGAAGTCAAGTTGTCTTCAAATATATGGTAGAATTGAGAAATAACGTGTATGTGTATATACGCTCTCACGTTCGACTTCAGTACGAGCGGTCCCAAGTTCGATTCCCGGTGGGGGCTAAAATTTTTTGGTGTTGACCCAGCATCGTGAGGACAATTGGGGAGCTGTTGTGAATAAAAGACAGTGGCGATCACAGTGAGAGCTTCGGCTCTCCTCTCCCAACCCGTATGGTGAGCGTGGGAGCAGTAGACCAACTCCTCCCTTCGGGGAGAGGTCTAATCCACTGGTGGATTCAATATGGCTGAGTGTATATACATACACCGGGTGAGTCATTTACGAGTGACAGCCCAAGAAACTTGAAAAAGGAGCAGAAAGTAGAAAATGTGCGCAGGTAATCTAATACCTACGAGAAGGGGACACTTGACCAAACACATGACAATAGGGTCACATAAGCAGTGTTGCCACCTCAACACAAACTTATATTTTTTTCAAATGGCACTACGAAAACTGTTAATTGAAAAGAAAGCATCGAAGCAAAATACGTCCAATGATACCAAAATCAATGCTCAGTGTCGCCAACTTCGGGAGATATAAAGGGTCAAAGTTGGAAAAAGAAGGAATGGGTTATAGCTAAATGGACCACATTAGATCAAAAACGTGTACACGAAATGAAAATGTGAAGTGGTCACAACAAAATGTCAAAATTAAAGTTCACTACGATTAGCAGTGTTACCACACGAGACACCGAGAAAACGGGAAATTTAAAATCGCTATTTACACAAAAAGTGCCCCCCTGACAAAAGTCATGAAAATAACCAGGAAGACCCTTTGAGGGTCTAAAAATGCAATGGCATTTATTTGGAAGCGATATAACAAAGCGTTCACAAGATACAAGAAAAGAGGCAAAAGCTGGCAACATTGGAGGACCATTTTTTATCCCTCATGCAAGACTGGAATCCACACAAGGTTGCCAGGGGTATGGCGAATCTTGCTCCCTATTGCCAGGATGTTCTCTCACGAGCTTAAACGAATATGGTGGTGTGGTCGTGACTCCTTCTCCTATTCGATATTTGGATTATAAAACGTACACAAAGAAGATAGTACGTTACCATGGCATGAGCGAGTTACTTTATACGTTTGCATGATAAACTAAAGTAGGTATCAAGAATCAAAGACAAAGCTTTTTAGCCAGTAAACATTTTAAACACATTCTCAAACGAGTTATCAGACCCATTATAAGCATAGATAAGTAGGCAGCGTGTCGGGCTTCGGATTTTTTAATACTTTGGGCAACACTTCGAGTCCTAGTGGTGTCATTGGACTTTGTTATAACGCTCTACGTATTTATATCACACACTTACTGACTTTTATACATTCTTATTCTTTTCTCCGTAAAAATAAGTATCCAATATCACAGAAACATGTTGTTTTCAGCCCTGAGTTACGTGATGCGGTAGCCATGTTGTTTGTTTACCACATTTCGGAGTTAAGTTGTTGTTGTACATACATATTTACGCTGTTCACCACCACCAGCGCAAGGTTTTGAAAGAATTTGGTATATGAGCATATTAAATGTAAGTGTCTAACAAATAGTTCAGTAGACAGATAAATTCAAAATATTCCGTACGCATACATATTTTCAATGAATATTTTGGAGGTGGTTTACCTTGTTACGTCCGTTACGAAATTACCAAAAAAATTAGCGCTGCTTCTAAACCAGTGGCTACTTTTCTACAATAGTTGGCCAACTTCTAATGATTGTCAAGTGTAATAACTTAATGAAGACAAACCATAGGAAAGTAAGATAACAATTGTGAGAAAAGCGTAACGAACGTAACATCCTAGCCTATATACAGTATAGACCACATAACAACGACACGTACGTTCATTGATTTTTTTTTTGTTATTTTCACAAGCAAAATCTCACAGATTGTCATTGACGTGCATTAGTATATATTGTATAAATTGCTTGTATGAAACGTTCGTCTTTGCGTCAGAACAAATGTATGCAAAGATTACCAACCATAGTGATACAAACATTACAAAACAGGGAAGAGCAATTTTGCGTAGGTTGCAACAAACTTACAAATATATTTCTACATTTTATATTAATTTTAGGAATAGTATTAGCACATAATTGTCAGATAATTAATAGGATTGAATGGATGTTTACATATTCTACTGTAAGCTCTTTTTATTCTTGATTTTATTTTCTGGTTCACTTCTCATCAGGCCAATCTGCAAACATCGATAAATCAGCTTTTTCATGTTATTATATTTCTTTGTCCAGGTCTTCTGGAAACTAATTTTTAAGCATGAACTATAAAATGTAAGTAGTCCTGTATAAATCTGCTCCAATCTAGGATGCTGTGAAGATTCATGAATATGTATCTTCAAATAATGGATGTTTTTACATTATTCCACAATATCAGAAAAAGCCTATTTTTGATTCGCTCACGCAACATAGTCGTACGCTGTTTTTATGCGGAAACATTGGAAAACCGAAAATTAAGCAGCATAAAGAAAAAGAGTAAGGAATACAAACAAATGAAGATAAGACAGGCAGCAATAAAGAAAATTCTAGATACAACGATTAAGATTAAATCGGGTTGCAACAAGGCACACTGAAGCATATACGAGAAAAGAAAGAATGCAATGGACGAGAAGGGGAAGGAATTCATGTAAACCCACCTTCATCACGTTCGACATTTTTAAGCCAGAAGTATATGTTAACAGTGTAAAGAAGATTCCCCAAAATCACAAAGAAAATTGCACAGATTCTATTCACCAATAAAGGAGCTTCCATTCCCTAAGCAAGATGAAATAATTGAGATTAATTAAATAATTTTACAGCTTAATGACTTAAAGCATGATACAATTTCTGTACTGGTGTACATTACCATGTTTCGCACGGTAAAGGATCATATATGATGTTGGTGGGAGGAGGAGGTTGTGGAAGGGGCGGTACTAAATCGTATCTTATAACGAAAAAAAAAAGTCAGTAATGCACGGACATTTTGTAACGTTACAAAGAAAAATGCTGAAGGTAGGCTATACAGTGTGTCTCAGAGATAATGGCGCAAGCTTTGGAAGGTGATTATTTACATTAAGAAAGGAAAACGTTCATGTGACGAAATTTCGAAGTTATAGGAGCTCAGAGTTCCTGCGCCATCGTCACAAATGATGTCATAGCTCGACACATATTGACGTACACAGCTTAGCAAATGACAATAAAGTAGAAATCAATGAACGTATTTAAGCTATTTTGTGATTGGAAAATCCAACTTAAAGGGGATTTCTATGTCCCATTAAACCATTTATTTCCTTGACAATAAAATCCTTACATTGCAAAATCTGCCTATGTGGTACTCCCTCAACCATAAATATTGCTTAAATGGATGTATCGGGTACTACTTCGGTTGTAATTTCCTAAGCCCATACTGCTTACTTCAGCATGTGTCGGGATATGGCGTCACTTGTGACAATGTCACCGATATTTTGAGCGCCTGTAAGTCGAAACTTACGCATATCTCGAAATTTCTTCAAAGGATTTTTTCTTATTTTGAAGTGAACAATCACCTCCCGAAGTTTGCACTATTATTTTAGGGACACACTATAGAATTGCTCTAAGTTTCACTGGAAAGTAATGTTCCTGTTAATTTCACCTTTCTTTTAATATTTAAATTTGTTATCTTATGTTTCACAAGCGAAATTCCCTTGCTATGTGCACCTGGAGAAAAATGTTACGTCCGTTACGGGCTTTAAAAAAATTGCCACGGAGAAAACTAATTGAGTAATTCGACAGCTTTGCAGTAGTATAGAAGTACACCCCTTGCCCTTCTACAATAACAATTTTAGGTCTTAAAACATTATTACTTTCTTTCAGAGAAAATGCAATTTTCCCTAAGGTCTGAAAAACTCATGTCCAATCCGTGTTATGTCCGTTACGAAAATTTAAAACTTTGTAATTTGTAAACTATTCAAGATGCAATCAAGTTTTTTTTTTCTTTCACAGATTACAAACCAATTCATGGCCTACATTTGAGTAAGTAAAGTTTTAACTTTGACATATAACATTAACTATATAAAAGAGATACATAAATGTGTAAAAGTGATGTGCGAATGTTGCGTCCATTACGCTGGAGTGCACTATATAAAACTTATATAAATTAAACATCAACACATGTTATTTTTGGCGCAGTAAGTTAGGAAATATTAAGATGAAAGCGTCACTTCCATTGGAAAAAAAAATATTCCACACTGAATGGATATCAGTATGTATTTAGCACAATTTGAGAGTTATTGCAACGCCTGTAGTGTCAAATCACAAAAATAAGTTAATTTGTTTTTGGCTAGTATTGGACACAAACTGTATACGCAGTTAAGATACCTCTTTTTGTACTAAGAATTATCGGAACAAACTTTCGACGAGATTAAGGAACACTTCCAATTTAAATCGAACGTAATAGTGGGAAGATTCAAATTTCATTTACTGCGACAAACCGAGCTGCAGTCCTCTCAAGAGTACTTTGTGCACCTCAGAAAACAAGAAGAAATGTGAATTCGGAAATAATGTAGATTAAATGATACGGGTTCAAATAGTTATTGGAGAGTACAGAGAAGATACCCGGTTATTAGCAAACCCTTCTTTAACATTGCAGAAGGCTATGGAAGCATTAATGATTGAGGAACAGGTAGAGAAAGACGCCTCATATTATCGTGCCACGCAAGGATCACACAACGCAATGATGATTGTAAACAAACCTCAGCATAACCAAACATACAAGACAAGGAAAGGTCAAGATACAAACAGGACAATACAGACAAGGTGCTATAGATGTGGTAAGGTACACGCAGATTTAAAAAATTGCTTCGCGCGCCACCTTACGTGTTTTTTGTGCAAGCAGAAGGGTCATCTTCCATCAGTATGTGGTACCAAAAAGTTTAATACTGGGCATCACATGGATCAAACATTCCATCTAACCAAACTAATTTAGAGGTCCAAGATGAGGGAAGAATTAAAGTCTCACAATTGTTACATTTTGATGTTGGACGAAAGAAAACAGTTAATCACGTTAGACGAAAATAGTTTAAAACCACATAGACCCTATATTAGGATTTGAGTACAACAATACAAAGTTAAACGCAATTGTAAATATAGGAACAAGGCATAATTTCATGTCGATGACACAATTAGCACAGTTGGAACCCTTAAGTAAATTAAAGCCTAAAAATAATTTGAAAAACACCTTTTAAATACATACTTTTCTTAAAAAAGTCGCACTAAAAAGTAAAACAGAATTTTGTTTACATGACTAAAAAGAAGAGTATTGAGCGCGCTAATTGAAGAATTTATAAAGTGACTGTATATGAGGGCGCGCCCCATACTTTTCTTTTTAGTCATGTATAAACAAAAATATTTTTTACTTTTTAGTACGAATTGTTTAAGAAAAGTATGTCTCTAGAAAGTTTTTTAATTAATATTTTACCCAAATCCTAAAGTGTTCTGCAACCAGTGAAACGTCACAGCATTGCAGGCTAGTAATTATGGGTAATATAAAAATATTAAATGTGGTTTCAAAATATATGAAAGTAACAGAATATGGCATTGTCACCAGACTTACGTCACTGTGTATATTTTCATTATTATATGACGTCAGGAAATGAACTAAATTAACGCTGCAAGATTTGAGAACACCACGAACCATTGTGAACTAAAGAAAATAATGTAATGAAATCTATCAAATTGATAAATAATTCAACTTTAGATGTAGTAGCCACAGTTGAATTAGACATCAAAATCAAAAATAAAGTGTTACCAGTGCTATTACTTGTTACGTCGCAAGATATATTAACGATAATATTGGGACGATCTAGTTTGGATATTATTAATCCAACATGGAGAGATACCATCGATTCTGATAGAAGAAGTTCCGTCGAATTACAAACTCAAGAGTGAGCTGATGAGAAATGCAAATTTCAGAAACGTATCTGATGCAGCTGTTAAAGAACTACCTTCTACATTATCACAACTTCAACTTAGTTTAAATAAATGGAACGAAGAAAGGAATAATCAAATACAAATGCAGATCGTTAAACAACTCGATATCTTAGTAGAGATAACCTCACATGAGAAACAAGGTCAGTAAATAGTATTATGACTCGTAAAACAACACTACCTGATTCGCCAATTATAAGTAGTGAAGTTTGGCAACCTGATCACAACATCGTTGAGGAAATCAAACCACAGAGAATCAAGAAGAAAGTTAAACAGAAGACAAATTCTATGGAAGTTCAAGCTGGGGAATGACAATGACACGTTACCGAAACAAGAACAGCAAACTCAGTGGAAGAATGGTTGAATGCTAAAGGACTGGCCCATAAAATAATCAGCCCATTTTGTGAAACACAACGCTCAACATTGGACCGATTATTGTTACAAGGAAAACTCAAGGAAGCACTCGAGTTAGCAAAATCGTTATAAACTGGGAAAGCTTCAAACAAAGATGAAGGTTACGATATGATGATTTGCTAATTTTGATGAAATATTTGAATTATAGTTATGGCATTTAAGCATCTAAGGTTCAGGCAGCGATAGGGGAGGGGAAAGGATTTTGGAAGGTGTCGGCCAGGGCCTATGTTAAAGGTGCCATCCCGGCATTTGCCTGGTGTGACTGAGGAAAAACCCTAGAAAACCCAGGATGGTCGACCGTTGTAATGGATTTGAAAGGATGGTTTTAATCTAAATTTCACTACTGTACTGCAGGTGGGGAGGGTTAGGATTGTTAGTTTTCAGTTTTATAGTAAATATTTTTTTTACTCTTTTTGTCAATTCATGTCTTGCGTCACTCTTCGGATAACGAAAAAAACAAAACAGTTTCACTTTACTTTAACTGCTTACCATCCATAACCATACTTGTCACTTCCTTTATTCATTCGCTCCCGGAATTAGGAACCATAACAGTGAACCTCGATTGTCCACGCTTCGGAATCGATTATTATTTGATTGGAGCCTCGAGCTTTCAACGCTTTCGGATTTTTTCAATGCTCAGGCGCCAGACTGCCAACTGCAATCAACATCTCAAATATATCAAAGTGATTAATTTCTTATCTAGACGAGGGATGATAATCAGATTCACTATGCAAAGGAAAACACTCTCGATTGAATATATATAAATTTATGACGTAATAGTAGATTAATGAATATATATAGAAATAAAATAAAAATTCCAGATAAACATACACTTCTGGGTTGAAATATGAAGATTACTTCATATTACACTTTTGAGCAGTCATTTGTTGATAAAAATCACTTAACTCTTTACTTCTTAAAATCTTACCACGGTCAGTTACTTCTAACGATCTTAGATATCATAGATGCCAAATGTAACTTACGAAATACTTTGAACGAAACTAAGTGCAAAGGTACATTATCTCAGTGCTTGTAGGTGAACGTGACCAGTTAATTTGCACCCTACTGACCGTGTAAACAAAACGAAGTAAGAGATCTTAGCGTTACAGGATTTACATGATAAAAACCAAAGGTTAAGTTTCGTACCTATTGTTTATTGGACTTTAACAGTTGCAAAATTATAAGTTACATTACACAAAACAAAAATGATGAGAGCAGTGACGAAGTTTGGAACTCAAAGACTACAAGAACAACTTGACTTTAGCTAACGTTCAAATGCCAAATTGAAGAGTCAAGCAAAGAGAGTCTTAGTGTGACAGCGATCAAGAAAGAAGTAATGCTGCCAGTAAAGAATGAGATAACTATGAATGACCAAGACAAAAAAGCGTCTGTACAAGAGCAAAGGATAGATCAAGTTGAATCGATTAAAGACGATGTCAATGACACACTACGTAGTAAACCGGAAATCTCGGAGCACGTTGATGGAAGTGGAGAAGAAACAGTCAAATATGATAAAGAAACTCGTGAGATATCCGAAGAACTTCGCAGCGAAGCCAGAGAGAATGCAATGCAACCAGAGAATCGTATCAGTCAAGTAGAACCACTAGCCAAAGGTTGATATGAAGAGTCGAGAGAGTATCAGAAATACAGTGATGAGAGTTTCAGTAGTATGACGACCGGATTGAGTGAAAAGCGAGCAGAAGTATATCGTTCGCCCGTCCGCCTGATGAGTAGCCCAAAGAGTAATCGAGATGTGAGAAGCCCGAGTAGCGATAGTGGTTATTCCGAATAACAAATGGATAGAGCCGATGAAGACATAGCCCGAAGGCGTCGGAGAAGAGCGTCACACAGGAAGGAGGATAGATGCACCCAACGAGATAGACACAGAACTAAGGAAAAGGATGAGACTACAAGAAGTTCGGAAAGATCAACACGGCTGTTAGAAAGCAATCAAGATATTGCCAAAAGAGAGTCGAAGACATGATTCGATGAAGTTTTCGTCTGATGAGGAGCTTGGAGTTGACGCCAGGAAGGAGTAAACAGCGTAAACAGGAGAAGACTGTATCACAGAGCCAGATGGAAGAGTAGAAGCATACAATCTCAAAGATCCTATCACAGAGATAGAGGGAAAGGCAAAGGAATGCGATTTCGAACACTGTACCACAGATCAAGATAAAAAGAAGAACACAATTTGGAAGACCTTATCACCGAGATAGATGGAAAAGTAGATGGATAATATTTCGAAGTTTGTATCACAGGGACAGATGGAAAGACATAACACGATCACGACGTAAACCATATGGAGACCCGGATGACAGAGGGAATATGAATCCAAGGAACCTGAAGTAAGCTCAAGGCATGAAGGCGATGGCAATAAAAGAAGTTATGATTAAGATTAAAGTTAAGAAGACTATGAACCCAGAATTGGACACATGTATGAAGGTCGTGAATAAGAAGAAGCAGATTAACAGGTGTAGCAGCGAATTGAAGGTCAGCGACGTAGATAAGACCTGGGAAGAAGTTTTCGAAGAACGAGATGAGCTGTTTGAAGAGACGCAAAGCTGTCAATATAGAGAGGACGATGCGATAAATGACAAAATTATTGAAGCGGGAAACGCTAATCTCGCGGATGATATGTATCAGGAAGGACACAGGCAAGAGCAGCGCAACGTGTGTCGAGTAAACGAGAGGCAACAGGAGTCCGTTGACGACAACGAAGTGGATGGAAGGCGCGCCCCCAGATCCGAGGTGTTAGCAGAGGCTTAACTTACAAACGCATCTCCTGAAGAAAAGAGGAAGTTTTACCACGTTCGCACAGAGCAGCGAAGAGTCTTCGATGGTTACCCGGAACAAATGAAGAATTTTGAGCGCATTACTAGAGTGAATGCAGCTGAAGCTACCAGAGACTCGTCTGATTCCCGCCTGTTACCCTGATGAGGTTGAATATTGGATCGACACAAGATCGCAATCAAATAGTAGAGAAAAGAATGATTTTTGTCGCCAGTTGTATGATGGGTTATCAATGAAAACAAGTTGGAAGTATGTTAAAACACTGAAGAATTTCATGATCTCTGAAGAAAACGTGATCCCTCAGATTACGAAGATATGTTACTTGTATAAAGGACCCTATCTATGTATTGTGAAACACAGAAACATAGGTAGTAGAACTAACTATTGGACCCTGAAGATGGAAGAGTTTGTGGGAGACACTCGGAACACCAATGCAAGCTATGGAAAACTAGTCCTAAAGTATATCACGAATGGATAACTAAATTATAGGCAGAGCATCAGTGCGTCTGCAGGAGAAGGAGTTTCCTCCCGCAAGAACCAAACCAACGGGGGAGCAAACTCCTTTCCTCCCACAAGAACAAGAGTTATGAATTGGTTGCATATGTAAATAGATGCACCAATAAAGAACCATGTTCTTGATATCTCGAAGCTGTTTCAGTGAGAATTGTCTGATGGAGGAAGCCCCATCCTCCTACGAGCTTGGGGAAATCGTAGTGCCTGTACACTCACACATAGGTATAACACTTGGTGGAGGGATTGCGCTCTCTCCCACGGGACTGGTGGAGGCGTCAACAGCCTCCCACTGGGTGAATATTGTAGGAGGTACTCTGATTTGCCTCCCACACGGTGGAAGCTCACAAGTGTGATCCCTGCAGTTGCGCTAACCTGCTATCGAGGAATAACGGAGGGGTTGCGGCCTGGAAGGTGTAGTATTCGGTCACGCAAGTATCAGGTCACTGCATAAGTACGTTGGGTCCCCGGTCACTGTTACAGATGGAAGCAAATCCCGTTGAGACTGTGGTGTTCCAATCTAGGCCTTCGGCCTTTCAGCTAGTGGAGCTACGGCCAACCTACGACGTATCTCAAGCAGGAGCTTCTAAATGTTAAGAGCTTTAAGCTCCCTAAAGAAGTAAAAGCAACGATATAGTTTACATAATTCTTTATATTGTGTTTGTTCCACTGTGCGAAACAAATTATTTCAAGCAATACTGAGGATTGATGATAGTAGGAAAAATAACTACAGTTAAATTTTTTGGGAAAGTCCCTTGATATATCTAGTAAAGTTTCATAAAATTTCATTTGAATTATTCGAGGTTCTCAGTTTTTAGTTCCAGTATGATTTTCGAACATGTGCAGAAAGAGTAAAGGTTCATTAGCGTAACCAAACATGCAATTCTGAAAATGTGTTTCCTTCCCCTTCTGGGTATTTGAGCAGAAATGAAAATATTCTGAGTAACTGGGAATTGCGATCTCTGACAAACAGAAAAAGTGATTAAAGGAAGACGTAAGTCGTAGGAGTAACCTTTTCTAGATTCGGGAAACTTATTCCTATACTGTTTTGATATAGTGTTTTCTTATGACTGAAAATTTGGTCCAGTCAGTATGACGCTGAACTTTTCAATAAACAACCAGTGTTCAAATCTTGCTTCAGACTTCTATTATTTTTATTCTGTTCCAAGTATTCCAGAAAACTATATGATGGCTGGTTTTCATTTTCAAAGTCACTGCAAATTTTAAGGCACCTATGATGAGTATCTAGTTTCTTCCGGTAATGTTTTCAGTGTATGAAATCTGTTAGTGACAATAGATTCTTTTGGCAATCTAAGTCCGATATTTTATGGTTTGAAAATAATGATATAACTCTTAATATTCCCGATCCTCAGCATGTCACCAGGGTATGGGGTCATGTTCAGGTCGAACCCATTTTGTGGAATTCTGTTTCTGAGCAATATTATTCAGTGTTTACGTATTAAATTAAGATTGTCAGACTGATCAGCTTACTAGTACTTTTCATCAAGTTAAGTCATTACCATCACGCCGGTGTCATTTCCACAACACCAACGAAATTGGAAAAATATAAGTTATTCATAAGACTGAAGTATCAGAAAACTTGTACATGTTGAGCACCAGTCCTGATCTTCGAGTTTTTAAGAATATTCCGTTATATTGTTACATATTTTTGTCCTAAAGAAATCTTTCAAGATGATTTTGATAAACAGTAGTTACATCTTGTATAATTACGGTTATAATTTCTGTATTTTGTAATAATTTTACTTCAATCTTTAATATTAAAATATAGCATATTAAAAACTATCAAGTGGGAAACTAAGAAATAAATTAGAATTATGTCAATTAAAGTGAAAGAAGTATAGGTGTGTGACGGTAATGACAAAAGTTATTAAACTATTTTGAAAAATTATTACTTCGAAAAATAATCGTTGCTTCATATTGAGAAATATTAAATTGTGATTTATTGTTTCATATGTTTTTTTTCTAGGAAAATAAAAAAAATAAACTTTTGGTCAAAGTGCCTCGTCATTTTCTCCCCTAATCAAATATTCTCCCATATACAGGGTTTCCCAGCCTGAGCTTTAGATGCCTAAAAGCCATAAACAAAATTCAACGGGTTTCCCCAAAGTAAGAACTTAATTATAATTATCAATTCTATCTAAGTTGCATTTAATCACCATAAACTTTAGTGAAACAGATGGATACCAAACCAACACGGCTCACGTTATTATTTGTCGAGATAAAACGTTATTTATGACTACGCCGTGATCACTTCGGACACCTCTAGCTCTGAAACTACGCTCTTTATACATTTCTTTAAGGAACTCTTCTCTTAGTTTGATGAGAACGTCTCGTTTCCAGAATTTTGACCCCTAATTTTTTGTCCACTTGTATACACATCCCGGAAAACTAATTCTATTAACCCTCTTCACATAATTTTAAATAATGTCCACTTCAATATTATAATGCAAGACATTAATATGCACAGTGAACCCTATAGAGTCAAAACTGACTTTCAAAACGTCGTCATCCAACGAACTACAAGCACTGTACACATTCCTAAACACCTCATTCAACTTTCACAATCACTGCTAAATATGGCTTAGAACCTCTTGATAGCGATCATATTTCTGTAATAACTCATACCTTACGTGGCCAAAAACACATTTCCATCACCCCAAAATGTGTCTCAGATCTGTCAGATTTGACCTTGCAAACTGGAACGCGTTCACAGAAGACGAAATGTACGCTCATATCGAACACATCACCACTGTCATTCATCAAGCATCCAACAAACATCCCCAACTCCACTACACACCATGTCAGACCAAATCTCCTTCCCAATTATCTACTTCTCATTACCTGATCATGTCAATTTTACAATGACTATCAACGTACCGCCAATACCAACATGCAACTCACTACTATATAAAAGCATAGAAACTCCGAACAATGAATTAAAACTTGCACAAAACTAGCCGACTCACCACACTCCATTCCTTAAAATTGACCATACAATACACAGCCCAACCATTCCCTGACAATTTACAAACCATCTTGCCCCCACCTATCCCTTAATCCTTTCTACTGATGCCTACCTTCTCCTCACCTCCAACCCAACCTCGAACACACCCTCCCCGATCACACTTAACTACATCAATCACAGCAAAGAAATCAGGACCACACTTGCACGTAAGAGAAGTTGCACCTAGTCAAGACAAAATAAGATATAAACATTTCAAATGAGCAGCAATATAGCTCATACAAAGCCTCCCAAACATCTACACCTTCATACTCCGTATGTTTTATCCCACTACACTGGAAAGCTTTGCAAACTCTTATGTTCCTGAAACCATAAAAACTCACCCAATCAAACTTTCTTCCATCTTTAATAAAATCCTGGTCATCAATTCCACGCCCATTTGAAACACCATCGCCTACTCCGCCTTCACTAAACCAGCTTGCGTTCTTCCTTCAACTTCTTTGCCTGACCAATACCCTAGTCAACACTAGAACATCTCCAAATCATCCTGCCTTGTTCCCTTTGAGCTAGAAAAAGCTTTTGAGAAAAGTATGGTATGTCACCCTTTTTCACAAATTCCGCTCCATTTATCTCCCCATAAGTTACCTACGCTACATTTTGCATATCTTAACAAACCGTGTCCTTTGCATCTATACAAATTCCGTATCTCCCACCCAGTATTATTCCTACACTGTTATGTTCCTCAGGGTTCGGCTCTATTCCCAGTCCTATACATCCTTTTCGTGGCTCACTTTTTTGGCTTCCAATGAACATCCACATATTCCAGTATGCCAAAGAGACCACCTTTCAGGCATATACAATTCGACACTTAAACACCATCAACATTCACAGTTGGTGAAGTGGGACCTCACTACGATAACCACCACCAAAATACAAACCATAGTATCCGTCACTTCTAAGCACCGCTTTCAAATACACATCCCCTCTAATCTTGCCCTAACAGTCTAGCAATAACCGATTCGTCCTTCCAAAAAAGTCACCTACCTCGGAGTCATCTTCAAAGAAATAATTCCGCAAGTCAACAACCGACTCACTGGAATCATTTCGGGACTCAAACTCAATACCATCTTAACAGCTTACAAAACATTCCTCGGCACTGTTCGAACATATGGGCATTACTGCCTGGATCTTAGCAAACGAATCGCATATAACAAAACTACAAGTAATGAAATGACACGCTCTCCGACTAGCCTACGTAATCAAATTCACCAGTCCCACTCACGAACTCCATGAGCGACCTTCATGCAACTAACCATCCGAAATACTGCGTACATTTAATATATGGTGCTGAAAAGTGACAAAGTATTCATCAAATTTAATGACAATAAATCATTGTTAAATTTAAAGATGAGTTTGCTGCTTCATTACACATTAAAAAGTAGGCAAGTTGTGCTATCCTCTTGGTGTAGAAATAAATGTTTCTATATTATTTGCACGATTTTAGTGCGCTAAAGTTCTCAGAGTTCTAATTCATAATTGATGATATATTTCTATCATACACAAAGGCCTTTCTATACTATTTACATTTCTTACAGTTGTCAGCCAATGAGTCAGGGTTTCTTTCAGGGAATGCCCAAGAATATTAGACCTTGAGAACGAAAAGCTCTCAAAGTAGTGTGGTTCACCCATTCTCATACCTTCATTAAAAACAAATTCAGCGACTCTTGAAGCTCTAAAGCTATTTAAAAATTCATTAAACTCTTTAACACATGTTGGTGAAATCCAACGAAGAACTAGAAATAACATAACTAGTTTTATATCCCAGAAGTTGTACGTTTATCACCCAATGCATATTTGTTGCTAATTTTCATACAGTTTATATTTCATAAGGTTCTATTTAATAAACGAGGAGACTCGTTACAGTTCACTATAAGTTTGTTCTATTTTCATAAATATTCTTTTAAATTATGCATGTTTTCTTCTTCTCTTTGCGGTGGCTTCTGCGAAATTGCTTTTAGATGTTCTACGAAACTTCAATAGAATTTGAATTACTTTCTCAGATTTCACTATTTCTCGACTTGGAAGTTTCACCTTTCAAATTGAAAGAAGTTTTAAATATTTGTTTATTGTAGAATTGGGAACAAAATTTCTGGTCTGTAGAAGAAGGTCTTACGACAGATAAAAATTCTCACGAGAAAACAATTCTGCAGATGAAAAGTGCTTGTTGTGATTAAAAAAGGTATATCTGTAAATCATCTATCCTTCGTTACAGCATTGTGAGCGGAGCTTAGCTAAGCCAACAGGAGTTTTCTCTCGAATTGGTACATTATTTGAGAAAGAACTAGTTGGTTATATACAAACACAGAGAAAAGGGAAAATACATAATCAATCAGTATACAAGAACTACATTTTATTCAACGATACTAGTTCTATGCCAAGTTTTGAAAATATAACACAAAACCCCCAACAACTAATTCAGTTACACTCAGTATACAAAGTATCTCTATAAAGTCCAGCAACCAACTTCGGCCGGTAATTACTCACATCAAAACAGGATGAAAGTTTCTATGAACGTACGTCGCAAAATGCCCAAAACTACAAGCATCCTAATATCTCGACAAATAATGGCATAAGAAGTGTCGACTCAGCAAATCCCATTGGAAATTGTACTCAAGGATTTAACTTCAGCAAATTTTGGGGATCGAAGAATGAAGTTTACTGCTTCAGCGTTATGCTTTGTTTAAATTCCAACCATGAAAACGGTGGCAAGCTTTGGTGGAACGAACTTACGTTTAGACTATGGAACTTGACTTTGTTTATTCAGTTTTGATGGGAGCTGTCATTTTGTATCACGAAACTAAGCAAAAGGTTACATGACACTGGGGTTTAAATTATAAAAGAATCAACTGGATTGTAGCGTGCCATTTTGTAGATTAGCTGTGCCATCATCCTTCTATACTATTAAAGCGATACACATCACTAGAATACTATATATTTCTATAAAGAAAGAAATCAACTCACGAAGTGAGACTCGTTTAACGCCTTACTTGCGTCCAGGCTGACGCTGGTTAAATTTGAAACCCACGTTACCGGTAATTTGAATTTACATAACTAAAATGATCCCGGTTATCGTTAACCATGGCAAGATGATAGTAATGTAAACAAGGCATTATAGACCCGTGGATTAAAGCTGCGCATCTTCGAACGTAGACGAAGTACATCAAACATGAAATAAATAATAGTTGATACACAATACTTCGGCAATTAATGCAAAATTGGATTCTTAGAAAATCTTTTTTTGGATAACTTTAAATACTAGGTCCATAACGCAGAAATCAACAATAGAGAGGATTTTTATGCTTGTCTACTGCGCAACGTAAATTCTTTGACAATTCTTACGCGGAGAATCACTTCCACACTGCACTCCGTCAATCATAAACTGCGCTCAAATACGAGGATTGGGTACACATTCGATTGTGATTTTGCTCAGTCAAGATGTCTTACGTCATTACCTGTCGAGGTATTACGTAATTTTTGACGATGCTGCTCTATAATTTGGTGCCGCAAGACTCGAACTCTGAAACCATGCTTTTTCTTCAAAGAAATATTTTCTTGTTTTGATGAGACTACCTTTGTATGATCACTTCCCCAAGTTTGTCCTAGTATTCCAGGGACACAGCATATTTACCAATTAGTCAATACACATATACATAGTAACCGAATCAGTAATTTATTAAACCAGTAAAACAATTTCCTATCTTGCAGTCGAAAATAGAAAGGACGATGTATCGATACAATGGTCATTGCTAGAAGTTATAAAAAATATAGCAAAATCTTATATATACAAATACAGCGTTAACCCTTTGCAAATTACATCAGCACAAATACACATCCCGTATTTCTTTTCACAAATATAAACAATATTGTTGAAAAAAAAAGAGCACTGAGAAATTAATAATACATAGATTTGAAAATAAGCTTCCTGAGGCACATGTTTACAACGATAAAATACTTACAAAAAACCCAGTACACAGAAGGGAATATACGTATATAGATATAGTACAAAAATAAGAAGCATATTAATCGATTAGTTTGTTGACGGTGAAATTTACAATAATTTAAAACAGTTTTTGTAGAAAAATAAAACATTTTTCAACTTTACCTTTGAAAACGTATAACACGAACTTGCAACTGAAGCAATAGTGGCTGATTTAATTCAAAATGACTCACAATTTATTAGGGAGAAATAAATCACTGGATGAAATACATTTCTTGAAACTCTAAGCATCACATGAACGGTTACAGGTATTAACATAACCAGATTATCATGAAACAATAAATTATAAGTAATACCTAATAATACAATATTCCCAATATAATTAATTTCTTAATCTTCAGGTTTTCTTACAATCGATATTCGCTTACTGTTCAGTGACTATGGTATGTCAGAAATTTATCTTCATTTATTGTATGTATCTCAGTGAGAAGTGTTGCTTTAATAGGAAAGAAGAACGCTGGCAGAACTACTCTAAACAGTATTGTATTTGCAATCTGTTAATTTTTGTCATCTCATAGTTGAAAATTCTGCAACACGTAACATTTTATTTACTATCACAATGCTCAAATGAGAGCAGAATATCTGAAAATTTAATTTAGTACAAGAGCCATTAACTGGAAGAGTTCTGCTAAAAAAATGAGGACAATGTTTGGTAAAGATATACGAATTTTACCAAAACTTCGCAACTACGTGTAGAGCGGCATAACAGAGTAGCTTCTGTAGAAAACTTAGTTTCAAACAAACTATTTTTGTGAAAACATTCGCATGCTATTTCACGAAATGGTTCTTATTGGTATGCCGTAAAGTTATTTCTGAACTATATAAAATCTGCTTACGTTACTTTAAGTTACGTACGCTACGTGTTTACTGGATTAACCTTTACTACAATGAAAGATAACTCCATTGTACAAAACTGAGTTCTACCTATAAAATACAGAAGAAATATTGAGTTCTGATCGTCATATAAATTTACATATGATGCAAAACATTGAAAAACGCTTTTTTCAAGGAAAATTAACTTGAAGACCAAAAAAATAATAGATTACTACTAAACCATAATATTTACAAGAATAAATATTTCATGTATGCGAAATTATTTCAGGAACACTATTTGGGCTACACAAATAATATCAACCAATAAATAAATTGGAGAGTATTTCCACCACGCGGTAGCGTAGCGGCCTCTGCTCCTAGTTATATCCATATGCTTTTGCTCTCTATTATCTGTGCTGATATACATTGTTACTTCTAGCGTATTAAACAAATTTTGAAGCGTTCCTGAATACGCCACAACTACGCATACGATTTGTCACTGTAAATAAGCCAAAGTCCCTGAATATTTCTCGCACGACAGAAACCCAAATCACTAAACGAATTTTCGAGTGTTATAGAATCAATTATTTGAATAATTATGAAGCATTATGAAGACATTCAAAAATTCACTAGTGAGCTAGCTGATGATTTAAGCAAGAAATTAAATGCATGAACTGATAAGAACTACATCAATATAAACGCCGAATAATCTTGGCACCTTTGGAATAGCAGAGAATGAGAACACAGGATATTTTATTCCAAAATTTTCAAGAACAGTTGGGCGTGCAACTAAATGCAAGCGATATTCGTTGTTTACATCGACAAAGGAACCTGGATCAAGAAAATCAATCGTTGTATGAAAGGGAAAAGATTAAATGATGAAATACATACCATCGCATTTTTTAAAAGAACACTTATTTTCCATATTCTCTTATACTTCAATTATCATTTTCATTCATTCATATGGCCAAATAAGTTTTGTGCAGAAACTCACATCATCAACCCTTTCACATAAATTAATCTAAAGTCAAATTAATCTATGCAACATTTCATAAGTCAATTTACTGACTCAAGAACGATTTTAAACTCAATTTATTTGGGAAATTGTACGGATTTCGATTTTTCTTTTTGTTAAATATATAATTAGAAAATATTCCCTACAATTTTACATTTAACAGTATATACGTTGGACCGTATACTAACAAGGAAACCGTCCCGGCTGACCCCTCTGGATCCGGGAATTGGTGATACCCTTCGGGTCAGAACAACATGGGCGGGTACCATTGGTATATTTATACAGGGTGTTCAAAAAGTGCAAGTACATAAATCAAGGAAAATGCTCTATAAGTATAGTAATAGCCGTATAAAACCAAAACGAATTAGAAAACAACCTACGTAATGGTTTTGTTGTACACAAAACCAAAGCGGCCCCGTATAAATTCAAATTATCTTATAACGTATCCAAAAGAAAGAGTTAAAGTCGCAGGGCGAGTCTAAGCGAATGCCGGGGCCTGCCAGTTTCAGAGGCAAAGTCATAGATTTTCCCAACGGTGTCCATGACTATTCCAACAGTTTATGGCTTATCTCTATCGAACAAGAAACATACAGATGGAGAATACTAAGCGATTGAAAAGGACCTGCTAGTTTTAATTTTATGTGATAGGTTATTCCACGTTTTGAAACCATTGCGAAACGGTGTACGGCTCTGTCGAACTTGTAGTTCCTCAGATCTAGGAGAGACAAATGGAGCATACCACGCCATTAAAAAAGGACCTGTCACTTTTACAGTCAACATTATAACTTTCCCCACCGTTTCAGATCATGACGAATCCAACGTGTATCATTCATCTCTGTGTAACATGTAGTTACTGAGATCTAGGGGAGGACAAAGAAACAGATGGAGAATACTAAGCGATTGAAAAGGACGTGAACAGTTATAGAGCTTGTGATAGGTTATTCTATGGTTTGAGACAATTGCGAATCCAACGGTGTACAGCTCACCTCTGTCGGATTTGTAGTTACTTAGATCTAGGAGACACACAAATCGAGCATACCAAGCGATTCAAAAGGACCTGCCACCTTTAGAGTCAAAATTATAATTTTCCCCACTGTTTCAGACCATGACGAATCAACGGTGTATCATCATTTCTATGTGACTTGTAGTTTCTGAGATCTAGGGGGGGCGGGGGGGACAAACATATCATATTAAAATCTATAGGAAAAATGGAGAAACTAACTAAATTAGAAGGATCTGCGAGTTTTAGAGTCAAAGTCATAAGTTTCCCCACCGTTTCAGGTCGTGACGAATCCAACGGTGAATGGCTAAACTCTGTCCAACTTGTAGTTGCTGAGATCTAAGGGGGGGGGGGGGGGGTACAGACAGCCAGGGCAAACCCTAAATCTTCTCTTATTCACTGGCGTTTATGCGGGTACACTAATAGTGACCCAATGTCCCGACACATGATATAGGAGAGAGGGGTAAACTAACGTTGCATACCACAATCATAGCGGTCATCTTGAAAGCCGCCATATTGGATTTAGGTTGAGAGTTTTAAATGGGAAGGGGGTCATGTGACATATTTAGCTGGTTGAGCAATGTGTGGTTGTGGTTAAATTATTTTTCTATGTTCCAATCTATTTTTTCCGTAGATCTGGGAGATATGAGGGTCATTCAATGCAGTCCTTAGAAAATCCAAGAGATGGCACTCGTAAAACCGAAAGAGGTTTGCTCCTAGTAAGCGTCACCTCTCACTAGACTGCGATTAAAATTTCAGCCATATCCATCATGTTGCTTCATTTCCATAGCAACAAACATTTTATATAAAAAAAAATGAGTTTCGTGTGGTGATTAAACACTTCTGTTTAAAAGACTTAACACCGATAGAGATCAACGCTGAATTGGATGAAGATCATGACAAATCTGCTCCTGTGTTTGCGACTGTTTACCATCGGGTAAATGAGTTTAAACCTGGCCGTACATCTACAAATGATGAATATCGTTCCGGACGACCAGTGGAAGTGATTTCTTCCGAAATGATTGATAAAATCAACGATAATGGTTTTGAGTGATCGACTAATAAAAGTGTGCGAAATAGTTGAAGCCACAGCCATATCACAAGGTACAGTGTTTTCAATTTTGCACGACAAACTGGGTGTGGAAAAAATCTCGGCCGCGTTTGTTCTCAGTGGAGTGGAGAAACGGGTGCACACTCGCTCAGTTTCGATTGCGAAAATCATGAATTAAAGTTCGAATTATTACAACATCCACCATATTCACCAGATTTACCCCCCAGTGACTATTTCCAAACTTGAAAAAAATGGCTCGGCGGAAAAAGATTCACGTCGAACGAGGAGGTCATCGCCCAAACTGATGCCTATTTTGAGGACCTTCCGAAATCCTACTTTCTGAACGGCTAAAAAAGTAGGAGAATCGCTGGGAAAAGTATATCGAGATAAAAGGAGATTATGTAGGAAAAAAAATACCCAAAATTATTTTTTAAAATCTTTTTCTAAGGTCTTATTGAACGACCCTTGTATTCCGGAACTTTTGACCCTTCTCATCCTTATACTGTTTCCGGCCCTGTGAGGCCCAGGACTCACTACAACGAGTAGGACATTTTCTAATTTATTTATTTCCCGTGAATACATAGTCTGAAAAATAAAATAGGGGTTCCCATTTGAAAAATCAAAGTCATCCCGTGAGGCCCACACATTCTGATTTGCCCGCCTGTCCGATAGTTTTGTTGATTTCCTGCAACTTTAGTCTCTTTCAAGAGCCCCTTCCCATTTAAAATGTTCAAACTAAATCCAATACGGCGGCTTTAAAGATGGCCACCATGGTTGTGATATGCTCTAATAGTTTGCACCTCATTCTTATATCATGCGTCAGGATATTGGATCGTTATTTTCAAATTCGTTTGTGTTTTATGCGGCTATTACTACACTTATGGAGCATCTTTCTTGATTTATGTACTTGCACTTTCTGAGCACCCTGTATAAATGGGGAGCAAATGATACCTGCCCAGGGTCTTCGAAGGGCTATCAATGGGGCCGGATCCAGAGTGGTCAGCCGAGACGGTTTCCTTGTAATAATATATGGTAAGGAATTCTAGTTCTGAAAGCAGTCTCCTGTGTAATTATGCCGTTCTTCCGAAGAAAGAAGCGACCAGGGCCCATATTGTAGGTATGATATCAGGATCCATATGATACGGTTGATATACTTAGGAAACACTTTAGGACAACTAGGCTGAAGATAACAAAATTGAGCAAGCAAAGAAAAGGATATCTACTGGCTATTGCCACATTCTACAAGGAAGACAATTCCTAATTTGCTCAAAGTATAAATTTCCCTTTTCTACCAAGTCAGATCTCGATATTTGTTCCTCTATTATGATCAAACCTTATAACGGTTAAAGTCCACTTGAAATTTCATTACTTTCTTGTAGTTTTGTGCGCTTTGTTAGTTACCTTTTCCGTGAAATAATACTCAAATGTCGACAGAATACGCAGCAATGCCTTTAATCTGATTGATGTGAAAGTTTAATTCAAGATATGAAAAGAAAAAAGAAAATGGAACACAATTGAACAAAGAAAAAAAATATTGGCTTAGTTTAGAAATAATGTGCTTTGTGTAACACAATTTTGTGGTAATTTCTAAAAGTCCCGTAAAAGAGACTCGTTGTAGTTGCCTATTAAATAAACTTTAAACCTATTTGAAAGACTGCTAACGGCAACCATTCTCTTCATGTACAGTATAGTAAGATATTGTTTACAGAGAAGAAGTATTAATTTGCAATCCAACTTTCTCTTATACGATTAAGTTTCACTTATAAAATAATAAACGTTAAATTTCAGCTGAATAAAATGGTAGACTGTTCTCAAATAAAGTGTATGATTTAATTCTCGCGTCCTTCAAGGAAAACTGACACTTGCATTACAATTGGTACAGTATAATTAACAGAAAACAATTAAAAGTGCTGTATAAACACTTGAACTACTAAAATGTAATGTTTCTCCAAACTAAACGAAACATAAATGACACCACAACAGCTAGAAGAATGGAAGCCCTAGAAACTAGAGGTAGTCTCTTCCTTCTTCCGACATTTGTTTTTTCTGCATAATTCAACCTTATCATGAAACAAAATTGTTATGCCTTGCAAACTTTCCTCAGTACGAAAATACACTCACTCCTATATATTTGCCTATATACACTTCCTTCCTTCAATAGTTTATCATAAGTACGTTACATTCCAAGCTTGATGTACCTGTTGCTGCACCTGAGAAGTCTGAGTGGGATTAGCTTCAATACTTGGTGCTCTCACATTTAATAATACTTCAGCAGATTCCAAATTAGTTCTAGGAACTTGAACCTGAATATACTGGTGTTCCATTTGTAATGGCTGCAAAGGGATTAGATCATTTGAAGATGAGAGCACATTATTACCACTAGGAAGGGAGATTGTGGTATTACTACCAGGTATTCGAACTTCCATGGTAGCGCTTGGGACTATATGTTGCAGGATTTCAACATGTCCAGTGGAAGAGTGGGTTTGGAAAATGGATGAAGAGGTAGTTGGTGGAGGAGGCTGTAATTGATGAAGCGCGATTTCCGAATGTTCTTGTGGATGATGATGTGCTTCTGCTGGAACTGTGATGGACGGACCACACGTTGTACCGTCAGGCGGTGTTAACTCAACAGTAGTTACAATAGCTTCAGGAGGAATCATGACGTCAACAGTTTTCTTATCAGGTTCACCTTTGATGTGGCTCGAGATGTGGATATGGAACTCGTCTCGGTTATAGAATTCTTTATCACACAGAGTACATCTTAGGACTTTGTCAGTATGGTGTTTTAGGTGCTGTTGTAGAAGAGCCGACTCGGTGAACGACTCACCACATCTTGGACACGTGAACGAGACGGTGACAGAATGAACAGTGGCGTGCTTTTTTAAGCTATCTTGGTAGCGGAAGGTGCGGTCACAAAAACCGCACCTGAACGGTTTCTCACCGCTGTGGACGCGGGAGTGGATATTCAAGTGCGTTGACGAAGGAAAACTTTTGTTACAAGTGTGACACACGTGCTGGCCAGTACCTCCAGTTTTCGTATTATCGTGCGTACGAAGATGTTTGTTTAGCGTACTCTTACTGGAACACTTACGCTTACAAATTTCACATTCAAAAGGGCGTTCGCCGGTATGTCCACGGAAGTGCTGACGCAGTGCGTCAGGACGCGCAAACTGTTTCCCGCACAGCGTACACACATGCGGTCTCTCGCCTGTGTGTTGTCGTCGGTGATAAATCACGGTGCTTCGTCCAGCGAACTTCTTGTGACAAATATCACACGAGAACATTTTGTCACCAGGTTCTGAGTGGTGATTATAAACATGTGACATGAGTTTCGATTCCAAAGAAAACGAACGGTTACATTTATCACATTTGAACGGTCTGGCGTCACTGTGAACTTGCATGTGACGTTGTAAATGGTTCTTTTGAACGAATCCTTTTCCACAAACCTCACACTGGTTCTTTTTTTGTCCCAAATGTGTCCCATCAATGTGCATTTGTAACAAGTTAGCCGTCGCAAAGCGTTTGGAACACGTTTCACATTTGTGAAGTTTCTCATGGGTCTTCATATGTGTCCACAGAGCGTGACGGGTGAAGGATTTCCCACATATCTCACAAACGGCGTTCTTCTTGTTCTGCTGGTGCGTTAGGCGGTGATGATTTAGTCCTGTTCGCCCCACGAACCCTTTTCCACACATCTCACATCGGAATGGCTTAGCGCCCGTGTGTGTGCGCATATGTTCTTCCATATACTCCTTCCTTGAGAACGCGCGGTGACAAACATCACATGCAAACTGTTTATCCTTCATATGAGTTCCTTGGTGTTTCCTAAGCGCACTTTTCACTGAGAAATTTTTCCCACACTCCGTACAAGAAAAAGGACGAGAACCAGTATGAGTTCTGATATGCATCTTCATTTGACTGGGTTTACTGAATCCCTTCCCGCAAAACTTACAATTCATAATTTTGGCATTTGGGTGGATGATCATATGTTCCTTAAACGCTCGGCGTGTTTCAAATTTCTCACCGCACGTGTGGCACGTACAAAGAGCGTGGGAGTCGATTTTCTTAGCGGTGGTAACACTGGGTGCATCATCATCATCGCATTCCACGAAATCTTCCGTCGCATCTTCACCCTGTTTTAAGAGAAATAAATAAAATTGGTTACAACAAAATCTCAGTTACATCTTCACACAAACAGAAATTTGAATTAGGAACTACATAGAAAAATGTGTTGATCCGAATTTCATAGTAGGAACGACCAAGATGCTTTACTTCTGAAAATGGGTAATGAATTATGATAGTATTTAGCGTAACGATGTGTAGAGCTTTGTCATGAAAGGTATAATGGCTGCATTTTCGATCAGTAAACAGAGGATTCAGAAAATCTGAAGTACTTGTGAGATCTCTAATAGTACTTCTGCTATTTTTCCGAATTAGTTTACGAACACCTTCTTGATTCTCTTTATTTCTAATAAAGCAAGTTATCTAGGAGTTGCGTTTTATATATTTAGTTCACATGGAAACTAAAAGTACGCTCTACTTAGGTTATAGAATTAATCAATGAGGAAGTCCGGCCCTATTATGCTAACATTGCTTTTAAAAAACTTTATTTATAAAATGCGTACTATACACCCGCCACAAAAAAATATGGTAATGAAAATACATTTTAACCACAGCAGCAAGGCAAGTTATATTAACAGTATATATATAAAAATCAGATGATTTCTGACAATTTATTTCTAATGTACATGCATTCATGAGAATGACTCTTATTTACTTGTACAGCCATATTTCACTTGTAGTCATTGAAAAAGGTATTTCGGGAACATGGCACTTAGTTTAATTAAACTTCTATTTATGGCCAGACACTCAGCCATACCTAAGCCGTGACATGTCTTAGGGATTGCAAATAACAGACTCAGGTCATAGCATAAATGTCTATTTTGGCCTGAACTCACTCAACCTCACCCTCCAGCACGGAGTTCGCCTTCGATCTCCACTTGGCCTCCCCTGCAGTTCTGACCTAGACCTCGACCTCCACTCTACCTTGGAGTTCGCCATCGACCTCACCCTCCAGCATGGATTTCGTCCTCCAGGTCGAGGGTGAGGTCTAACCTCCGGAGGTTGACAATCTCCCGGCATTTGTCTGGTATGACTGACGGAAAACCCTTTTAAACAGGGAACCTAGATGATCGACATGTGGACTAGGTCACTGGGTTGCTGTCCATGAGGTAGCGGGTTCGAATCCCGCCTGGAGCATGGATTCTGAAAAAGCACTGTAGTTGTGTAATCAAGACGAACCGAAGAAAATAACTATTAAAATGGGTCATAGAAGAAATGATATGTGCCTGCACTACTTTGTCGTTCTCTCAGATCAGAGAGTATGTGAATTTTAATGGACATTTGGTATTTAATAAACTCAATCTTTTTCTTAACTAAACTGAATTGAAATTATTTATGGCCTTCAGGCAACCTTCCTCTTAAAGAAAAAAATAAGAAAAGAAAATGAAGCGTTCTCAGCTCTCTGTACTTGTTTCTCTCTATTTAATGCACCTTTGTAAGTCCTGACCTCCCTCATCGTCACACTCCGGCACGGAGTTCGCCCTCGACCACCACTTGACCTCCCCTCCAGTTCTGATCTGGACCTCGACCTCTCCTCCAGCACGGAGTTTGTCACGAGGGCGGGGTTTAACCTCCGAAGGTTGACCTTCTTTGGGCTATAAGTGCCAATAAAGCCCATAAATACAAGTTAAATAATAAAAATATGTTATGTTCGCGAAATACCCTTTTCCGTGACTATACATTAAAATGCTTTTCAAAGTTTCTTCAAACTTAATTCTTAGCTTTCATTCAGGGCCAGATATTTCATGTCACTGCCAGAAACCAAATAACGAAGGCGGGAAATTACATTTGAATAAAAATTTAAGCGCAGCAACAAAACTCAACAAACTTCTAAGAAATTCCAACAAGGTAATTAAAAAAGCAGCATAATGCATTTTTTTAGTAACAAAAATACTTTTTGACACAAAACGTATACAAAGACACTTCCTAGGTTGGTTTCATACTTTTTATTTTATTTTCCACATAAGGGTGACACACATGCTCTGATCCAAATGAACTTCTAAATATATTTTAATCAAGAAGAGCGAATAAAGAGTTTACTCTATACAGTTTGAAAATATTTTCTCTCCAACTACTTAAATACGTTGTACACCGCTATATCTGAATTTTAAAAATAGGCAAGATATATTACACAGGGTGTTTAAGACTACCTGTAGTGCACTCCTTTTGAAATAAAAGGATGTATTTATTAACAACAACAAAAATTAGGATACTTACATTGGG
>JAGDQP010009864.1:46744-57587 GCA_022664845.1 Lepisma saccharinum | reverse complement strand
TTCCGGTTCCAACGGTGCATGGATCAAGTCCGTAGGATCAATGGTTTTTGAGTTATGCCAATTTGAAGTTTCAGATGGTCGGCCATGTTTGTGACGTCACTGCGGCCATACGACGTCACTACCAGCTTGTGTCCCGGTGTTTTTCAGACTTCCTTCAAGTGTACTTTTATCCTGAAAAATTTCTCGCTTGTAGCCAGTCATGAAATATTTTGGCACTATTCTACTGCACTAGTAATTCCAGAGACTTAGCTACCAAAATAGATCACATTTTTCGTACAGTACAAAGCAGCGGATTTCTCTAAACAATTTTGAGTGGTATAATAAGGCTACATCTAAATACTATATTCTATGGAAAACTGAGGAACACATATTTATCTTACCTGTAAATATGCAGATGTTCCCCGTGTGCTCAAAGATGGAAACACACAAAAATATAAAACACAAAACGGAGCATTGATGCAAGCTCTTCCTCAGTTGTACAGACATGTAATAAGACGTCAGGTTAACAGGATAGGTAAAAATTGCTGAGGTAGAGTAAACGTTGTTAAAAATAAAATTAGAATGTGTGAGCTAGAAACCGATGGTAGGATAATCTGGTAGCCATCGTGAGCAGGTCATGTGCCAGTCAAAAGTTAGTACCGAAATGTGACGGGATGAACCAGTTTCAACATTGTCATAATATTTGGTCATCCATGAAGAAACATTGTAAAGGATCTCTTAGAGATTAAATCATGTCATATACAAACATATATCATATATATTGAAGAAAGAAATGTTGAGATATTAAAGTGGTTTTAGGTAAACAATGGAAATCATACGTTATTTAGAATACCTTGATAGTGATTTAGTTTGGGTTGTTTTTTGTTAATAAAATAACTTTCACAGACCACTCTCCCTTTTACAGAGTCTGATCTTTTTTAAAAAAAATAGTTTTACGGTGTTGAGATAGTCCAGAAACCGGAGGTTCTCTTCTTGAATCTCTAATGTTTTCAGTAATCCTAACCTGAACATCTCTTTTTGTCATGCCAATGTATTGTTCATTGCATTGGTGGGGCCACGGTGGCTCAGTTGGTAGAGCGTCATCTCTGGGTCGTCGGATCGATCCCTGCTCATGCCATGTGGGCTTTGTTGTGGACACCGTGTGCGTGGATTTTCTCGGGGTATTCCCGTTTCCTTCCACTTTGTTCACTCCACCAAGTCATCCCATCATCATACGTACGGTCTGAGCCATAGTTGCGTAAGGCCTTAAAATAAATTCAAATTCATTGCATTGGCATGTAACTTGGTGAACACTGCTACCAGAGTTCTTGGAGGGAAAATAACTTGTAAATAGCGTGAGATGTTTATTTAAAGTTACCAGCGGGTTTGAGATTATGCTACTTAAAGTTTTTCTTAAATTTACTCGTGATAGGGTGGTACAAGGGGATACCGATCTAGGTTTTTGAGTTACATTTTGTATTACTGTTGCTCGATTTCTGTTGATAAAGTTTGTTTTGCTTTATGGTTCCATTTTAATCAACTTAACCTATAGTAGTCATCCATTTTTTGACCTAACTTGATAATGAAGTCGACAAGTCAACTGGGTCGGTGCAAATTTTTAATGTTCGGAAGAAAAAGTTGAACCGAATATTGTGCTTCATCTGTGAAGAATGTGCTAAATCCGAATGTAGATACATTTCGCCTAATGCAGGTTTTCTATAAATCCTAATTTGAAATTAAAATATACAGGAATAAATCGGAGCCTGAAAGTGCTTTTATGTTTTATATTATGGTGTGTTTCGATCTTTAAACATACGGGGAAGACCTGCGTATTTCCAGGTAAGATAATAATACAATACAGAACATAGTGGATAAAGAGGACCGTAAATGGATTACTGCACTACGTTTCCGATTGTTAAAATAAATTAAAGGAAATTTATACTAAAACAATTTTAAACTTATTCTGGTTCCACCAAAAGCAACGGATAGTAATTTTATCCAAACAGACAGCGGCGTGTATCAGGTCACATGCCACAGTAGAAACCAGTACATTGGAATGATGAAAAAGAACCTCTATATTAGGGTCAAAGAACATCTACATGATTCTAAAAATTCCGTCCCTGTTTCTAGTATTTTTTTTAAACACCTGATGATCACTGAACATACCATAGTTGGTGCAGCACTTAGGCAGTGGTTAATTACCAATTATTAAAATCACATCGTGTGTGTTTAATTACAGTCAATAACCACATAATAACTTCATCATTTAATACAAACAATAAATTTTGTTCATTGATTCTGTCTGATTATTTTTGAGACAAATAGACACACTTTTTACCATAATTTTAGTTTTTGAACGAACAATTGAATTCCTACTACAGTAAATGACAACACTGGTTCGTCTCAACTTCCATCCACCGTTTGGCACACTCATGCTAATACAAATGACGTTATTATTAGCTGAGAAGAATTTATTATTCTCGTCCTTTTTTTTAACCTAGTTCCTTACCTTTTTTTTCTACGTGAAGATGCGACCAAACGGCTTTGGGAAATTGATAGTAGAAACTATAATAGTGAGAGTACTTTGTTTTGTGAGGACTAGCTTCGAGGTAAGATTTTGATTTGACTAATTGTTTCAATCTTTTCTCACAAAATTCACGTAAATTTTGCACCAATATGGTTTTGGAAACAGTCAGTAGTGGGATAGAATTTGTAACATCTCACGTAAGAAAATATTAGTTTTACCATAATTTTCAATTCGAATCTTTTTTCATGAATCACCATCATCTCGATTATTTTAGCTTTACGATTTTTCATGTCCTATTATCCGGATCTTGGATTAGGATATTTGTTAATGGGATTTCGCAGACCAACCCATTTTCGCATGGTCGTTTTATTATGTTTTAATACAGGATTACTACTGACCTTCTAAAATAAGGGCTGTCTGCTTATAAATAAAACATCTGGGAAAAGCTCAGAAAATTGTTTTAAAAGATATTAAAAAAAAGAATGGAAACATTACCTATGGCTTTTTGGGCTTCTTTAAACCGTATTTTCGTTAACCTTCATTTCGTTTGACCAGGCATTTCGTATGTAATTAAATGTAGCTTAAAAAGCTGGTACTTAGTGCTTGGTAACTCTTTAAATTTTCACTCTGAAAACATCCATAACAGAAGTTCTGCTAAAAAATTTGACTTCCATTTTACGTTTTTTGACAAGTCATAGCTGCGATTCTTACTTACATAACGACACATTTAGAAAGCAGTTCAAGAAGATTGTGAACATTACGCTTGCGAAGCAGGAATATTGGAAAGTCCTCTCAAGCAGCTTTTATATTTGGTTTCAGGGATTCTGAAATCATTTTAGACGTATAATCGCTTACAAATTGTAGAATTTAAGATCCTATTTAACATTGAAAGTATTACTTTTCGTGCTTCTTTTAAAAACTTTGATGTAACATGCCGCAAAACGTAGTTCACTGTCGGTCGTCTTGTTAAACAAATATATATGTTTTTGCTTTTTTTTTTTTTAGCTGGTGGTGGTATTTTTTATGATTCAATCAACAGAAGTCACTTCTGCTTCACTTCGTCCCTGGCAAACTGCGCTGTGGGAGGTGACACTACAACCCGGTAGCGCTTTATTCCAGGACGAAGTGAAGCAGAAGTGACTTCTGTTGATTGAATCATAAAAAATACACTTTTTGTACACTTTGACCAACAATCCAGCTAATATCTCGGTACCTTGCCCTTAATATAGGCAGATTTTTTGTATGTTACCTCTCTATGAGACGTATAGATTCTCTTAGCAAATTTTCAGGCTAGGTCTCGATATGATATTAAAAATATTGAAAATATTTTGTGTCAGGACATTTATTATGATATTATTACCTACTTACAATGTTTTAAAAATAATTAGTGCCTTTCCATGCTTAGTAAGCTATTGAATAGTTGTGATCGATTCCGTGATTAATGTAGGAAAAATGAAATAAATATTTTTCCCATAAAAATATGTCTCAATACAGGGATGTGATTACTGGTTACAGGGTGGTAGGGTCCTCCAAACTACAGTATTTTAGTTCGAAATTCAAACTTTGTAAAATTTGATTAATTTTAGGCAAAATTGTAGGGTCTGTGTATTTCGTTTTGAATTTTATTTATGACCTTTAGGTATCCATAAGGCGTAGGCTGGGAAGGGGAGGGGAAAAGATGCAGGAAAATGTCGGCCAGGGCCTAAGTTAAGTTACCAGATGTCCTCCTTTTCATCTTGTCCTCCTGCCCTCTCTCTCTTTTTCTAAATATCTTGAAATGTTCTCCATTCTCTAGTGACCAAGTTAAAAAGTTCCGAATTGGACATAATTCGTACTCCTGAGTCCTGAAATCCAAATTCTTAATTTTAATGAAATGGTAGTTACCGAAATATGAGGCAAGTGGTTGATCATTTGGTAACCACTTTCCATCTTCATTAAATGTTATTTATTACTTGATAGGAAGATACAATAAAAATGTAAAAAATTGTGTAACTTACCCTGTAAAAACTGAAATTCGAAAGTAATAAATTCTTCTGTGCGTCACTGTTTTTTTTTATCGGATTCTAAATGAACGGTAACCATAGCTGTCTACCAACTCCATTGTAAAAAAAAAAAAAAAAAAAAAAAGTTGGCCTCCATTTTTTAACGTTACTATCCTCCTGGCAAAAAGAAAATGGTAACAATTTGAAGGTACCATCCCGCTATTTACCCGGTTTCTCGATGATCTAGCTAACTGTATGGCTTACGGAACTAGCCGCAGAAAGAAACATTCTTCATTGAATTCTATCATGGAAAAGATCAAGTCAGATTACATCACGTACGCCTCTCGAAGATTCTTTTTACTATTAACCTCCCAAGGGCATCTCGGTGTTCACAACAGCCCTTGTTCCCTCCGGCCTCCCATCCTAGATTTCCCACATCAAGAAACATGGCCTGCCCATCATAACCGTCATAATTTCATTATTCTTATAATACTATACAATATTGTGTGAATCGTACAGTCTGTAGAGTTCTTCATTGTGCTGTCTCCTCCATTCTCTGGACACTTGTTCCTTATATCTTCCTTGAAATTCCGCGGAAACAAATTAAATTAAAATGTTATGAAGTTCATTTGAAGCTTTGACTTTATTTTAAAACTTAAATTACCAGTGTGTCTCAAATATCAAGCAATTCAAGCGTATAATTGGTATGTCTTACCTGTGATGTATGGCTACAAAATGTGAACGTAGAATGTGCAAACAATTCAGAAATTGAGAGTTAAGCAAAGAGCAGTGAAGATATGCATGCTAGGAATAACTAGGAGGACCAGAAAGAAAACTCTATAAAGATGTCGAAGTTAAAAGATATGTTTATGACTGTGAAGAAAATGAAGTGAGGTGGATCACATAACTAGACAAACAGAAGGAAGGTGAATGATGAGTGTTCTATATTGGATTCCCAGAGAAAATAAACGACCTAGAAGATGGCCAAGATGGAAAGATGAAATCAAGTTTTTTTTCCTCCAGAAGCTATGTAGAAAGGGCAGCTGCTGACCGATATTTTAGCGGGAAATGGAGGAGACCTTCATCCAGTAATGGATTGAAAATTATTTTTAATCTCAATAAATTATTTTTTCATTGTTGTTAATGTTTCCATCCTTGGCATACGGT
The DNA here is from genome assembly GCA_022664845.1 of Lepisma saccharinum. Lineage (NCBI taxonomy): Eukaryota > Metazoa > Arthropoda > Insecta > Zygentoma > Lepismatidae > Lepisma > Lepisma saccharinum. The sequence goes on along the minus strand of JAGDQP010009864.1, from coordinate 51,932 downwards.
ATCATTATTTTGTTAAGGTATGGTGCATTTGTATATTACCATATTATAAAATTTTATCTTCTGTGTGTTACTACATACATTAAACAGCATTTCTCTGAGCATTACTACCGAATGTTTCTCCACTAATAAGAGAAAGACAGATCCAGGGAACCAAACACCCCTGCCGTTGATTGAGAAATATTTAGGTGGTGACACTGATGAGCAACATCTACATTTGAATTTGAATGGCTTTTATGCAAATTTGACTCAGACTGGGATAGGTAGGGGAGAGGATGTTGGAAGCACGTGAGCCAGGTCCTAGTTTGAAGGTACCATACTGGCAATTGCCTGAAATTAGTATGGAAAACCCCCTAAACCCTGTCTAATTGGGCAGCAATAATTAAGAAACACTGGTTCGAGAAGAGACCGAGCGAACATGTATAAATAGTAAATACACAAATTAATACATACATATACATACAAATGAATGGTTTCGCGCACAAAGGTAGAAGATTTAATCAGAACTGCGAAGAAGATGAAGTGGAGATGGGCATACAGTGTCGGATCTAGAAATTTTTCTATAAAGTTAAATTTTGCCTCCCTTTTGCCGCCCTTTTCCTCCCATTTGCGCCCTTTCCTCCCTTTTGCCGCCTTTTCAATATTTTTTTTTTTTTTTTTTTAGCCAAACAACACGCCCGGCCGACGCGGCCGCCACATCATTGTGTTGCATCACGTAGGGTACTTTTTTATCTTCTCTGGAGCCTGTCGTGGCATGGCTATTACTAACTCTAGTAAGGCAGGCCTATCTGACTGAATGGCGGTTTTGAAATTTAGAGATGAAGGTAGGTTGTATGGAATAACAGAAAATTTTGAACACGTTTAAATCAATTTCACTTTAATATGCGATTTACTTTCTTTTTAGGAGCTTTTATTATTTTATTTTTAGCTGTTTACCGGCCCCTAAACGTGTCTTCCGTCGCGCTTGCCCCCTTTTGCCCCCCCAGATCCGGCACTGTGGGCCTGTCATATAGCTAGACGAACAGATGGAAGATGGACAACAAATGTACTATAGAGTCCCAGAGAAAAGAAACGACCGAAACGACGTCCAAATGCAAGATGTAGATGAAATCAAACGTTTTCAGGAGCAACATGGATGTGGAAAGGAAAAGGGGAGGACTTCATACAGCAGTGGATAGAAAATGGCTGACTATAGGTTCCAGTAAGATCACCGAAGTCAAGCAGCTCTGGGTCTGGTCAGTGATTGGATAGGTGACCGTTTCAGCACTCCAGATGGTGTTGCCTGTGCGGCGTCCACCCAGCGTCGTGAGGCTAATTGGGGAGCTACCTGAATAAAGAGGTAGCGATCACAGTTGAGGGCTTCGGCTCTCCTCTCCCAACACGTCTGGTCAGCGTGGGAGCAGTAGACCACCTCCTCCCTCCGGGAGAGGCCTCATCCACTAGTGGATTGAATATGGCTGTGTATTATATATATATATATATATATATATATACATACAGTGTTTGATTTGGAGCCGTGGATGGTTGGGATTATCCCCCTCTGTGTAAAAATGTTTTCTGGCTCTGTTTCTTGAAATAAACCCCAAATTTGGGATATAAATGGACATAAAATACAGCATTTTACGTATCTGACAAATTCTTCCCCCTCCCCTGTATACAAATCGAACACTGTATATATATTGTAGGATGAAAGCGGACGATGGAGCTCTCTTTTATTCTCGATTTTTTATAGGTAAACAATAAATATATTTTATTTTATAGATATTTTGCGGATAAATCTACCACTTTTCTCTTGCAAGTATTTTCTCAGTCCTTCAGGAAGATTTCTTTTTCTTCTTGCAATAGATAAACAAAGATGTCTGTTTGGTTTGTCCAGGGTTTGTCCCTCACAAATCTTTGTCGAAAAGTCCGCATTACCACTACCAGCACAATACTTTCCTTCTCACAGAAACCATCCAAATACTGTGCTAAAACAGAAAATATGAACTAAAGAAGTCATAAATTTTACCATTGCTCGTGTTTGGACTTCGGAGTTCCCCTTGTTTACGATGATTTCCTTCCTCCCCGCCCCGTTAAGAAGTTTTCAAAAGGACCGGCTCCTGCTGTGAACGAGAGTGGGATGAGGAGTGACCATAGTGCCATCTGGCAGTTAAGTAGCTAACTACGTGAATACGAAAAGATCAACATTTCTGATTTCTGTCGATTCAATAATGAAGGATATAATTTCTAATCGATTGTGTAATGAATGTCTTTGGAAACAGCGAAAAATAGCACAATAACGCAAAAATATAAAGATAGTACTCCATTCTCAAAAAAGTCCGAAGCTTTTAGCTCTTTTCCTTAATGTAATAAAACAGAAAACGTTTTCCTCTAATTTTGATCATTTTCTTATGGGAATTTGGATTATAGTTTTCCGTATTTATAAAAAGAGAATACCACGTACAGCGTTCAAATTGTACCTTCAAAATGCGATGCATCATATTGATGGCACTATTCATTCACTTTTGCGAAAGAACGAAATTAAACCATGATTTGCCTAAAAAATATGTGAGAATCCATGTTAAATTGAACATCTATTTTCCGACCGCTGCAGCTAACTCCGTCTCACTCTTAAGTTACTAAAAACATTATGTTTAAATGTTAGAGTTCTTATTTGCCATTAGATTTAATTTTTAATACCCAGTCTGCGTGGTTCAGGCGGTAATGTCACGGACTTCGGATAGGCGATGAGTAGACAGACGGGTTCGAATTCCGTGACATACTATTCTGACAGATTTTCCAGGGCTTCTCTCAGTTTCACCAGATCAATTCCTTGATGGTACTTTAAGTATGGCCAATTATCTCCCCCAAATTCGACCTGAGCCAAAGATGCCAAAAGGTCCTGAATAAGTTCAAATTCAATTTATTTTTAAAACATGTCAATATTTAATATCATAATTAATGATGTACCGATACCACTTTTCCACTGATACTCGATGCCGATATCGATACTTTTTGAAAAAAATTCCTATATGTTATAAGACTTTTTCAAAATAATGAATTTATCAACATTGTAATAATATATATTAGACTCGCATTGCTTCGCTCCCAACTTCAAGGTTTGTGGGGGCTGTGCCCCCTTTTTCGTAATCAGTGACTCTCTGGTGGACTGCGCCTTCATGGTACAAATATACCACCTACCGGGAGGCTGCGCCCCCACATGGGTGTTTTTCACAATTTTTGTGACCTATTCGTCATGGTACACCATCATACCGGGTACACCAGAATTTCGTTTGTCTAGCCTTAATGGTTTAGAAAATGAGTTTTCGGGCTGCCATTTTGGATTAAAGATGGCGACTTTTTTAACGTTTTCTTATATTGTCGTGACTTACTCGTGAAGGTACACCTTCAAATAAAAATTCATTTCTCTAACTCAAAATGGTGTCGAAAATGATTTTTTGTTGGGTCATTTTGGATCCAAAATGGCGACTTTTCCAAAAATTTCCTAAAATACTCGTCATAATGCAAATATATGCCAAATTTCCTATCTCTAGCTCAAACTGTGTGGAAAATGCATTTTAGATCCGCCATTTTGGATTCAAGATGGCGTCTTTGGGTAAATTGTGTAATATTATATTAACCTACTTTTTTCGATTCTTTTAGAAACTAACCACATAATTTCGCCAAAGTTTGGATACAAGTTGTACTAGCAGGCCAAAAATTCGAAAGTCGCCAGCTCCAAAAATCGGTAGCCAAACCGACTTCGAGGTAGCCCAATTTTGCATGCAAAATCAAGAATTTGGCTTCTGTGAGTTGCTGCCTTGCAGTTAGTAGAGGGATCTACAAAGGCTAGGGGAAGATAACCCCGAACAAAAAATTTCATGGTGAGGGGAAGCAGCATCACCATTACCACCCTGAGGCTGAAGATGAATGACATCGGCAAGGCTCAGAGATGGATAGAGGGCGGCATCTTGAATGTCTACCTTTACTGCGAGGTCGTAGAGCTGACAACTCTACACCGCTAAAACATGTCAAGAAATAGTAACAGATGGTTCATGGATTCTCGTGGGGTAAAATATTCCGGAGGTAAACTAGTCCCTCATTCGGATCTCCGGGCTGGAACTGCTTCAGGGGGCTCCAAGAACAGGATTAAGAAAGACCTTGGAATAGGAACGTGGAACGTACGAACATTATACCAAACGGGCGCTCTTCAGGTGGCGGTACGCGAGACCGTGAAGTACGAGCTAGACATATTAGCGATACAAGAAGTTCGGTGGGAGGGTCAAAATAGCATCCGATAGGGCAAGTACACTTTCTACTATGGGGGAACACAGTCTCACGATTTCGGAACAGGATTTCTCATTATGAACAGTATCCTTCAGGTGGTTCAGAATATAGAGTTCGTAAACGAAAGACTATCGTACGTTACGATACGTACTCGATGGGACAACACGGTTTTATTAAATGTCTATGCTCCGACCGAGGGGCTACTGATAACGATAAAGATATATGCTACGATGAGCTAGAAAGGCTGGTTGACCGAATACCGAAGTATAATTCGAAAATTGTGTTGGGTGATTTCAATGCAAAGGTAGGAAGGGAAGAAAAATAGAGACCTACCATAGGCAAATACAGCCTTCACGAAAAGACCAACAACAATGGAGAAAGACTGATAACTTTCGCGTTTTCGAAAAACCTACTGGTAAAGAGCACGTACTTTGAACACAAAGACATACACAAATACACATGGGTATCTCCGGACAGCAAAACTCTCAACCAGATCGATCACGTATTAGTAGACAGAAGACACACCACCCGGCGTCGGGAAGTGGCGCCCCCATCGCCCAGTCAGTTTTACTGGCTGCAATCAGCCCTGGCAGCTGCTAACATCGTTGCTGCCTATGGGAAGTCCAATAGCAGGGCCAAAGTGCTTCTCTATTGAGAATTTTTACTTCCCGCTAGCGTAGGGGATTGGCGACCTCATCGCAGGCCTACGGGCCGCAACGTGATGCATCATCACATAGCCCGAGCAGCAGACCATCGCTGCTCGTATACGGCGTAGGGAATTGGCGACCCCATCGTCCAGCTGGCTTTTGCTGGCTGCAATCAGCCCTCGCAGCAAAACATCTACGCTGCCTGAAAGGAGAACCAGCCGAGAGGATTTCATTTACATTCACCTCATTTTTCATCCATTGATGACTCATTATTTCAT
>JAGDQP010009864.1:22629-34719 GCA_022664845.1 Lepisma saccharinum | reverse complement strand
TTTTTTTTGCGTTAACTCGTGTGGCACCCATACATCAAGCTTCTTTGTGTATCCAGCCTTATGCAAATGGTTCCACACGGTTTTTTGTTCAATGTTTAGCTCTTGGGCAATCGAAACAGTGCTTACATGACGGTCGGAGGCGACAATGTCCATGATTTTATCGACATGTTCGACACTTGGCCTTCCAGTGCGTGGTACATCTTTGACGTCAAAATTACCGATACGGAATCGACGAAACCAAAATTGCGCGTGATTGGCTGTTACAGTATCAGGACCATAAACACTATTCACATTTGCAGCCGCCTGGCTTGCGTTTTCGCCTTTATCGAAGAAAAACTGTAAAATATAGCGTATTTTCTCTTTGCTAGTGTCCATTTTGACGCGCGCTCACACAACACTGAGTCAACTCATCACAACTATCTGAACAGTGTTTGTAGTACGCAATCTCATCGTTGAACGCCATCTCGTTGAACCCGATCGGACTTATACAACGCGAGATACAGATCACTGAAGCCATCTATTGGCAAAATAATGGATTACTTTTTACTACATCAGATATATTTGTTTTTTATTTATTAAGGGTTTCTTCCACCAAATTAAAGTTAACTAAACAAGAATCAAGGAAGAGTTTACCTCTGAAAATAAAAGGAGAAGTAAATAATACTTGGCAGAACCTATTTGAAAATATGTAATAAAAAGTGCTTTAAACATTCTGAATTTACAAAAATCTTCAAAAATACAATAGAATTGTGTTAATATACCAGGTGTTTTCATAAGGTTTTGCCGGTTTTTGTGGTAAAGAAAACACGTAATTTTCAAGGGAAGTTAATTTTGTTTCATTCAAAATATTGGCCATCGGCTTCTACACATTTCGCCCATCTTTCAGGTAATTGATGCATACCATGCCAGAAAAACTACTTGTCTTATGCGGCAAACCATTCGTCGAGCCATTTTCCAACGTCTTCGAAATTGCTGAAGTGCTGCTCTGCGAGCGCGTGCCCCATTGATGCGAAGAGGTGAGTCAGATGGCGCCAGGTTTGGGGAGTACGGCGGGTGCGGAAGGATGTCCCATCCAAGCGATTTCAAGGTGTCTTTCACTGGTTTTGCTGTGTGAGACGGCGCATTGTCGTGTAACACAATCACTTTGCCATGTCTTCGGGCCTATTCCGGTCGTCTTTCGATCAATGCGTGATTTAAATTAATCATTTGTTGGCGATAGCGTTGTGCATTAACGGTTTCACCGGGCTTTAAGAGTTCATAATACCGCTCTGGCCCCACCAGACACAAAGCATGGTCTTCTTGCCGAAACGATTTGGCCTTGGTGTTGAAGGACCGGCTTCGCCAGGTGAAAGCCACGATTTTTTTCCGCTTCGGGTTTTCAAAATAAATCCATTTTTCGTCACCCGTCTCAATTCGATATAAAAAGGATTTTCTTTCGTGGCGTTGAAGCAGCATTTCACAAGTGACTTTGCGATTTTCCATTTGACGTTCATTCAAATCGTGTGGGACCCATTTACCCAGTTTATTGATCTTCCCCATTGCTCGTAAACGTCTGCTGATTGTTTCTTGTGACACATTTAATGCTTTTGCCAATTGCTGTTGAGTTTGAGTTGGGTCATCCTCCAATAACACCTGCAATTGCTCGTTTTCGCTCTTTTGTGGTCTACCAGAGCGCGCACTGTCTTTCACATTGAAATCACCACTTTTAAATTGTCGAAATCATGTCTCACATGTTCTAATCGATGGAGCGTGTTCACCATATGTTTCTACCAGCACACGATGACTTTCAATAGCCTTCTTCTTTTGATTAAATAAGAAAAGCAATGCGTGCCGCAAATGTTCTTTTTCAGGCAGAAACTTCGACATGATCACTGAACGATAAAACAAAGACGCTAGTGTTTGGCGGACTTTAGACGAACAAAATGACGTATGTGTCAAATGAATACGCTGCGTACTTTTCGCTGGCGCCATCTCTTAGGTAAACCGGAAACTACTTATTCATACACCTGGTATGTATTATATTTGGACTAAATAAATTTGTGCTGGAAAAGAAGAAAAATGAAATCAATAAATCCTTCCACCAGGATTACCTAATAACTGCTTCAAATTAAACAGACTACACGCAATAATTCGAGCCATCTCAAGTTCAAATCATCAATACTGCAGGTTGATTAAAACTTTGAAGCTTGAGAAGGGAAACTAAAACTGTTCAAAGAGATGTCAGTTTTGGTAACTTTTTTCAGTGCATATATATATATATATAAATTAATCTTCAACATTTTATTTTCGAGAGGATTTTTGGGTGGGATTTAATCTACTTCACCTTAATGCTTTATGGGTGGCCTCTAGAGATTTTTCCGATAAGTACCCAGTAGGTAGTCTGAGAGAATCAATTAATAGAGAAAAGATTAACACATCGTAGGAATAGATGATATTTACATATGTTTGCACGCTGTAAATACAGATGTCAGAAATGACAAAGGGGTACCTAGAGTACCAACTTCCCCTCATCAGAAAAATTAGTCACCTGTTCACTAGGGCCTTTCCTGAACGTAGTTCAATTTTAACAAGAAATGCACACGGATGTAGTAAATTCAAACATAGCGCTTCCCACTACTTGAAAAAGTACATCATCCTAATTGTAAAACATCACTGTAGTTCTATTCTACAATCAAGTTTCGTCAAGGTGAAAATATTACTATTGTTGAAACAAAATCTTTGGTTTTAGGGATGGTTAAAGAAACTTCAGCGAAGAGGAGATAAGAATTTTGCAACCAGAAAGGAGCAAATATTATTGAAACATTTCAACAGGTGCAGGACTTCTTAGTGAAAATGAGTGTAGTGATCGGAAACGTAATTTTTATTTTGAGATCAGATACAAATAAATTGCAATTATTTAAGTACTGGTACTACTAAAAGAAGTATACACTATCATCTCCCCAGTTTTTCAATTTTTTAAAATACAGTACGTAAAAGAACAGGCCTTTTTGGCTTGTTCATACTTGGCTGTATCAACAATCTTTAGATAATGATTTCACCCTGAAATAAATAATAAAATTAATGTTCAAAATATAATATTTATGTTAAAAATCATGCCTTAAACATAACACACGGTATTATAAAGTGTGCTTGCCAGTACACACTACGTTGGTTTAAAAGTGTGTTCATACCTGGGTTGGCCATCATTTCAGTTCCATTTGAGTTTCGCCTTACTCATAACAGGTAAATATCGTGATGGTACGTGGAATAATGCCAAAACAACTGTTAATTGATTCTTTCTCGCATGAAGTAGACGCACATGAGAGCATAGTACTCTTTAAGATGCTGTAAAGGCCATAAAACTATAATTTCCGAAATATGAACAAAAGTATTGAAATGTTAATTCCACATTCCAATCATAATTAGTTTCACATAAAATATAGAAATGTAGAACGAGTTTTAAGCGACAAAGCATAAACTGTGGTCAAAATAAACATATTAAAAGTGCTGTTTGAAAGTTGTTCAATCTTGACACTTACGGAAAACGTTGCTAAATGGCTTGAGAAAAATCATAAATTAAACTTCAAATTCACACTTCCAGTCACTACGAGTTCTGATTTTGTTGTAACTAAAACCTACTGTGGTAAATGCGTTTTTCTGTTTGAAGTGTCATTATTCTAATGGGAAAATTGACTTGGTTACTGGTACTTCGGTGCATAAAACTTCTTACTTTTACTTATGTTTGTTACTAACCCTTATTCGACTATACTTTTCTATGTCGATATGTATGTGATTTGTCCTTTTTTCATCCCTTCTTCACTTGTTATCGTTTTTGTTTCGTGTTTATTTTCTATTTTAATTTGTATATTTCTGTTATTTTTCAGTAATCCGTATCCAGTTGCCAAAGTAGTTGTTCCTAATGATATCTTTAGTGTTATTTGTCGAGGCTTAGCAGTTACTTCTAAAACTCTCGGAAAGAAGTCATCGATAGAAGCTTTGGCATTAGGTTCACTGCTTCCAGATATTCACACAAGTCTGCTGCTGGTTTTACGTGCATTAATAGCATGGTATGTATAGACATTCATTGATAGTAGTTTAGAAAACCGTAGTTTAAAATTAAGAGGGAATTCAGTGCTATAGTTACACTGTAGGAAAAATGTACAATGTTACACCAAAAATACGTAATGTTTATATGTTAATGACGGATTCTCGTACACGTAAAATCCATTTAACTCCTAGAAGTCATATCAGTATTAGTAAGGTGTGATCGATTTGGCCCCAAATTGTCACATGATTGGTTATAGGGCTGGTGCCTTTGTTCGGCATAAAAACAGTAGACATATATGTAAAGTGATATAAAACTTCTGTTCCGATTGTTCAGTGCAACCCTTTTATAACGAATTTCAATTAACCAATAAAATTAGTTCTTTATATCCGAACCTCGTTATAAATAGACTCGCGAATTGCGCCCTCGTCAGCATCATCTATATATAATTTTCACCTTTGTCTCTAGAGATGTGGCTTTCCTTTTGTTAGCCATCTTTCAATCCAGCGATGCACAGACACGAGTTAAAATTCAACTTGCGACCTGTAAATTCTTATAGCTACCTACCAGCTTACAGCAACCGAAATCACCTCACTATCTCTTTACTTCTAACACAGTGAGCTCCGCTGAAAACCAAGATTTATTTTTACCCTGGCTGTCATCCAAGTGGGAGGAGAAGGAGTGAGTCATGCCTGGCTTGCACAGCGAGATAAGGTGAAATTCCATCGTCTGAAAAGACAATGCGATTTTAAAAGTGTTGGATTTCTAATGTTTGGACAAAAGCTAAATGAGGAATGTATGAGAACAGCTGTTAAACCCAGTTTTGCGGAAAACGAGTAATGCACCACCTGAAGTAAAGAGGGGCTGAGGGTGGAATTGACGTGCATACTTAGCTTGCAGCTGTGAACAAAAGAAAGTTGATTCCTCTGCTCTACTCCACTTCCCTTGTTACATAAAAACTTTGATAAACTTCATTTTATGTGGGCCAGTCTAGTAACTGTTGACTTCGGCCCGTCACGATTATCCATCACGTTCTAGTTAAAATACACCCATGCTCCTGCCGAGACTCGAACCCGGGACCTTCGAGTCGTAGGCCTAACGCCTTAGACCGCACGGCTACCGGCCAGCTTGCCCTGTTACACCATGGGGTGTTCACGGCCTTCAACCTTTTGTACTTCCGTCTTTTCATGTAAACGATAGCCTCGAAGAAGCGGAAATTCAATACGTCCGAAATATTAACCCATTCTAAAAACTTCGCTATAAGCGGTCTTGACGGGAAATATTGTCCGTAATATACGGTCATTTCTTCCATGTTTTAAATAGGCAGGGTGACGGGGATTTAATTTATGTTCGCAATATCCATTAATTCGCTATGTCCGAATTCGTTATAAGTGGGCTGCACTGTAATAATTAAGAAACAAAATTTCATCGTTACATCATCATCAGTGTTCTGTCGAAGCAGTAGGCCCTTGAAGGCAAACTAAGCCTTCTTCATTCGTCCCGTTCTTGCGCTCTTCTTTCCATCTCAACATACGATTTATCTTCTTTGTTGTGAACGACTGTAGATTTTTAACGTTCATCATGAGTATTTGGAACCCTTCTAAAAGCATGGTAAAGCTGTAAAATACAGTTATTGTGAATTTGCGAGAGGTTTTACATAGCGCCGTTCATCGAAAATCGTTTATATGAAATATATGGTGAACTCTGAGAACTCATTTTGGACGTTACGAAAGGGGTTCATTACCGATATATTTGAACGTTACTTGATTACATTTTACCACACCACATTTACTTACGATGGGCAGAGTAAACAAATTCTATCGAAGTTATTTAACTTTAAACAGATATTATTTGGGGTGACACTGAGATAGCCTAGCCTATGTCAGATGCTTGAAATCGCAATATAAGACAGATTCCAAATCATACCTGAAAGTATGTTGAAGTTAGATGTTCAATGAAGAGAAGATTCTAAGTTAAACAGCCTTTGAATTTTTATAAGTCAAGCTTGAAGCCAAAGAATAAGATGAATAAAAAAATAATAATAAAAAAAAAATATCTTCCTTCTCGAGCGGTGAATAACTTCTCGATTGACGTCATGTATTGCATTATATTGCATCAGTGTTCTTCAGCTGTTACTCTGTTCCATCCTCATCGAAACATGGCGGCGGTTTTATTTCCATTCCACAGAACAATTTACAATAAATATATAAAAATGTACTAAATTCTAATTTTTCTAATTATTTTGAATTGTGTGATTAAAATTAATTTATCCATTGCTCGGTGAGTTCACACTACTCACAGCTAGGTATAAGAAAATTTTAATTCTGTATTAAATGTACTGGATTAAAATTTTCTTATGAATGCAAAATATAATTCAAAATAAAGCGTAAAATTAAATTTGCAATGGCTTGTAACCTTAAAGACTAACATAACAAAAAATATACTAAAAATACACATATACAACAAAAATTTGTCATTTCGTCATTAGTTGCGAAAAATGTTCTTATATTTTTGCTGGGTTTTAATATTTTTTTCTTTTCTTTTACACATAAAATCACTTAACTATGAAAATGTATATAAAACAATTGTTATTAAAAATGAAAAGTTTGTTAAATTTTTGCATAACGTTTATAAATTTTCACTTGATATTGACATTGATGGTCGTTGTACTAGTCTTCGTATGTCACTGTCCGTGAATCGTGCGTTATCACATAGTTGTAGGAGAGTTTTTGCTGAGGTACGCAAAGTCAGTATGTCTAGCTTCGCGCATACGACACTGGAAGGTTCTGTTTCACAAGGTTAGTGTGCTTTATAACAGTTGTGAGTCGCTTTAGAAGTTTGTACAAGAGTTCTGTCTGTAGCACAGAAATATAGTGTTCATTGATTTCGAATGTTCAGATTTGTAGTGAAATGTGTGTCAACAATTTATGTTTCACATCATTTCAAAAATCGAAGAAAGAATATGTCCTGTGAAGGAATACGTAAAATTTTGTGTTGCGAAGTAGTGAAAAGTGTCCAAATTCTAAAATATCACTTCTAAAGTGTGAAAGTTTTAACAGAGTTCGAAGTACATAAAAGGAATGTGATGTGAAAGTTCGCACTAGTTGGAATTATTCTTAAAGTTTGATAAAAAGGATATCAGAACACATCATCATGGTGTAGTGACATAAGTTCCAGTTCAGGTTCAGATCGGTGAATATTGGTGAGTATTACACTGTTATTACTTCAATGTTCACTGTTTAGTTCATAATGTTCGTAAGATTTTGACGTATTATCGGTGCAATATTTAGAAGAAGAAAAAATATAAGAGAATGTTTCAAAGTCATTTTCACATTGATATGAATCACTTGAAGAATGTCTAGCGTATATGAAGAATACTGTCCGGGATGTCCAAGGATATTTATTATCACTGGTCGAAGTATAAAGTTATGAAGAATTAAATTTTAAACACTTATTGTACACTTTTGGGATCGAAAATAAATCACTGGAAGTCTTGTTCAGATTTCGTGAATGTTGATAGATGAGCTGGTAATAATCACTGAAGCTTATGGGGACTGAAATGGGGATTGTATTTAAACACTAAGTATACACTTTTGGGTGAAAACTGTGATACATGGGGTCTCTTTTGGGTCAAAACTGATGTATGTGGGTACACTTTTGGGTCAATACTAATGTATATAGGATTCACTTTTTGGTCACTGGGATTCGTCAGTTTTGCTCATGACGTTCCGGTAGAAATTGAAGAATCTTGTTGATTTTGATGGTCTACTCGAAAACAAAATGTTGAAATTCTCTGTTGAACTGCGATGTCTGCATTGATTGAAGTTCGAAAGGTTGAGTCTGCATTGATTGAAGTTCGAAAGGTTGATTGTAGTCTTGAAGTTCTGCGGGGAAGTTGATTCTTGTAGAAGGATTTTGATGTTTCCAATAGTTCCAATGGTTTGCCGAATCTTGTGTTGTTAATGAATTATATAACTATTGTCTCGTTTTTGGAAAATAGCGTCAAGCTTTTAATTTAGTTCGTTTGAATTTTGTATTTCTGATTCTTTTGCTGTGTATTTTTGGTTTTGTTTGACTTTTATGTGATTTGTATTGTGGCTGTATTCAAAGTTGAAATTGATTCTAATTGATAATACCTGATGGGTATTCAAAATTCAGAAGTGAAGGATAAAGAAGATAGAAAAGTGAAGTTATAGCTAAATTACTTTATTTTAAGAATTTTAAAATTTGACTGACTGAACTGACTACAAAGTATCTACGTCCAAAATTTGAAATGGAAATAAATCCTTTATATAGCGTTAAATGCGGTTATATGAATGAATACTAATATAAATGTGGTTATATGGGATATATTTTAAATATATGTTATTATTTGTGAAGTGAGCAAACTATATAGTGGTTTACTAATATTCAAGTGACTATAATTAATATAAAAAGCTAAAATTATAAATGAAATGCATATTATTGAACAAATATAAGAAACAAACTCACGCAAACGTCTGCTCCTAAACGTATAGCAATCGCAATACGAAAGCTCTCATTAGATAGACGGAGACCAAGAGGTGGAGAAGGCAAAGCTTGGAGCCAAGCACCGGACTCAGGTGAAGAAGCAGCTAGTAGCCTGCCTTTATCTTTAAGACAAATAGCTGATTGTAGTAACAACGATTGTGTACGTCTGACGATAGAATCATCCCAAAAAGACTAAGGGCTATTGACATCCAGAAGAGGAGAATTTAATCCACTTAAATTAGACCATTTTGCTGAATAATCCTGAACAGAGTCCTCTAGGTTGAGTCAAAAGCCCGAAGGAAGGATAGGCTCAACGAGATCCATGGAAAGACGCTAAGGAAGTCGGAATCGCCAAATCCATGGCCCGACGAATACCAAGTCTACCTGACTGAACGGGCGGAGTAGCCTGTAACCAAACATTAGTCTGTAATGCTTGGTCTGTAACCTCAGAGAACAATTGAAGATCGATTCGAGATCATTGTTTAAAACATAATCATACCTCTCTAATAATGGTTCTTCACACCAAGATGGAGAACAACGTAGAAAATACATTAGGCGTGGGATAGAAAATGACGCACGAAAGAGATAAAAAGCTGAATGTACAGAGAGCAAAGAGAGGCGAGAAAAGAAAAAAATCAAGTTTCGAAGTCGTGTCGGTTAGTAGGCTGCGTAAGGCGTCGGAGGAGATTGCGGTACCAAGTAGATATGCTGAGGTAGAAGTCAAAAGTCGAATTTCAGGAGCCACATCATTGAATCTAGAATAAATTCATCTATCTGAAAGTGCTGAGCACCTAGAAATCCCACCTTGTATTTCGAAAATTTAGATTAAGCCAATTTCTGATAAAAAGTCTCGAATGGTGAGTAAAGTTGAAAGGACTAAGTCAGGATCGTCCGCTATCGTGCCGTCGTCCAAATACCATAAGTTCAAATCAGTTGTTATGGAATTAATGACAGATTGTAAAGTAAGGGCAAAAAGAGCGGGACCAAGAGGATCACCTTGTTAGACGCCACGTTGAGATAGGATAATTTCATCGCCCAAAAAGAGGTCACTGGTTTGTGAATAGCACTGAAATATATACTGATAAATCGATGAAAAGTCATTTTTAACAGCCTGCAGCATAGCATCGTGATTTAATACATTGAAAGCATTACGAAAATCTAATTTCACGAAAGCCTTTGGACTAAGATGAGGAGATGAAAAATATATGCGAGCAGCGTGGACAGCAGCCTCAGCACCATTAGGAACAAACACTCCTAGTTGGTGAGTGGAAAAAGGTAGTAATGGGATCATGGATTCTGAAATATACGATTTTTGCCAACAAACGACGCCAAACATTGCCGATCGCTATAGGGCGAATTCCACCACAAAGTGGCAACAAAGAAAATTGGACGAACTTTAATGAGTAACTCACTGAAAATTACAAGAGATGTTAAGTCATACAAAGATTGGATAAGTTGGTCCTTTAATTCAGCTTCCTGGCAAAGCAAAAGATCCTCACCCAGTCAGTCCCTCAAAGCAGTCCCTCAGTGGGTTTAAAAATTATTTCACCGATAACATGCAACATTCAGGCTTATACGAAGCCATATGCAGTTGTGACAAAACGTACATTGAAATGATCGAAAGACCCTGTACGCATAAGTGAACATACCAAAGACGCACGCTCCGAAAATCTAGTATCTGGCCTTTCCAAATATTTACGTAATGAGAACCTAAGTATAAAATCGCACACGTCCCTATACAAGGCTAAAAATCACATAGACCGTTCTGCAAAGAATGCTTGCTTTATTATTTCCAAAAAAACTGTTCTCAACACAGACCGTGGATATCTACATAAAGCGTGGTCATCTGTTTTGGAAAACATACTCTATCAGCCCAGGTCCCGTCTCTAAAAGCCCCCCTCCCGTCCCCCTGCGCCACCCATTGCCATATACTCATAAAACTTCTAACACTACCAGTTTCCTTCACATCTGTTCACATTGATTCACACGTTACAGTAATTTAACCAGCAGACGCAGTGTTCATTATTTTGCCATGTCAGTTTTAACCCCTCCACCAATCACATAGCTGGCGCCACTGTTTCACCTTTATACCAGGAAGGCCAAGACAAGTTAATACTTCTTCTAACAAGTATCTAGGCTTTTTTTTTTTTCGTTATCATGGGAACAGTATAAGCTCCCGAAACGTTAGAAGAGAGAAGAAAACTAAGCATTTGAAGACTACTTATCAACGCCGGTAGGTACCAATTAGCATGAAGTGAACATAGTTGCACTGCATTTTAACCAGATAATTTTGAATCAGTGAGAAGTGTTTTAAGTGAAAAATACATTTATAAGCCACACAGAAAATGCGGCTTTTATTTTAAATATGGATCTATAAAATCCATAATATAGAGATTATGGATCTATAAAATCTCTAAGTAGGTAAGTGCATATATTAATATTGACTATTTTTTTTCCGAAGAGGTAGGTTTTTTAGTACAGAATTACTTCACTCAGTAAAATTCTAAATGTCAAAAGATCTTAAATACTTTTTTCACTGTATATCACAATTCATGCTGCCTAATCATTTCTGATTTTTGTTCTTATTTTTAAATTTGTATATAAATCAGATTATCCCCAGTTTAAAGATTATTTCAAGACCGTTCCATTGATTATAAAATGATGTTCCTAGCACATGTAGTTCCCGAGATAAGTGGACATAATTTTAATCAAGCGGGAATCTGTTTCATAATGTCGCAAAAAATCGGTTATTTCTCGGGAATTTGAAAATCAGTTTTCAGTGGCCACCCTGTTTTCGTTTCAGTAAACGAAAGCTCGTGTAGATTTGAATCGTTGTCGGAAATTCGATCACAAGGAGTATGCTGATTGAAAACATTAGCATCGTGATGAGACTCTCTAGGACTTACAAAATATTTCCTATAATGTGGGCAAGAAACTTCTTTCAAATTCTTGGGTATAAAGACATTGCTACTAGAATTTCCAACACTACCTGAAGAAGCAGTATGGTTAATTGAGGGAACTTTAGTAACAGCAAGGGTGTCTGCCTTAACCGTGTTGGCGTGCACCGTGTTCAGTGGTGAATCGTTCATGAGCTTCATAAACTTTCTAGAAGTCATAGATAGGAATAATCTGTACGAGAGAAGTAACTTGTAGAAAGATATTAATCGGTAAAACTGATGATTTCTGTGACATTGTTTAAGGGGCCGCACAATAACTGTGTGGATTTTAAATACAGTATTTAAATATTTGAATTTTAGGATAAATTAGTTTAAGTATTTTTAAATTTTGAATATGGGTTGTTCTAAAAGAAATACATAGATTTAATGTTTTCAAGCTTTATAGTAGTATTTGAAAGCAGTAATAGTAGTAGTAGCAGTGGTTGTTGTTGTTGTTGTTGTTGTTGTTGTAGTAGTAGTAGTAGTAGTAGCAGTGGTTGTTGTTGTTGTTGTTGTTGTTGTTGTTGTTGTTGTTGTTGTTGTTGTTGTTGTTGTTGTTGTAGTAGTAGTAGTAGTAGTAGTAGTAGTAGTAGTAGTAGTAGTAGTAGTAGTAGTAGTAGT
>JAGDQP010009864.1:3591-22529 GCA_022664845.1 Lepisma saccharinum | reverse complement strand
TAATAATAATAATAATAATAATAGTAATAGTAATAGTAATAGTAAAAACTGTAGCATATCTGCACCATGAAGAAACATTCTCACGCTGAACGGCGATACTGATATGCTGTAATAGAAAAGTAGTTTCGCGAACATTCATTGCCGGAAACTAGCTTTAATGCGTTGGTCAACACCTTTGATGAAATTGAGATCCTCCGTGCGCCAAGTACTGCTTGACTCGATTGCAATGAAAATGAATTTATCCTACAGGTTACTGTATTTTCTATTTTTTCAATCTCTACGTAACCGCACCACTATCTCGCAAAGATGAATGAGGAAGATTCGAAAGGGCAAAAGTATCGACACATGTGAAATCCCATGATAATGATCTTCCTCTTTTCCATGGCACTAGAGTCATACCGTCAGGTCTTCTACAGTCAGAAAGGCTTACAACCGGAAGGTACTTCAGCAGAAATTAGAACTCGAAGAGTTACGTCATTGACACTGGCGTGACGCATGTCTACCAGCATTGCGTACGGCAGAGAGACTGTGGAGGCCACGTTGATCGACGAACGTCCCACAAACTGGACAGTGGTGAGACATGCAGATGTCAGCTCCTAAACGTATGGCAACAGCTATACGAAAACTTCCATTGGATAAATGGAGACCAAGAGGAGGAGATGGCAGGGCCTGGAACCAAACAAAAGATTCTGGTGAAAAAGTAGCAAGAAGTCTGGCTTTATCTTCAAGACAATTGGGTGATTGTAATAGAATCGATATGATGCATTTGATAATTGGATCATCGCAAATAGCCTGAGATTTACTGACGTCTAAAGAAGGAGAATCAAACCAGTTAAATTAGGCCTTTGAGTTGTGCAATCCCGAATAGCAGTGACGGGGTCAAGGCAAACACCCGAAGGAAGGATAGATTCAACAAGACGAGATCCATGGAGAGACGCTAAGGCGGAATCGCCAAATCCGTGGCCCAACGAATGCCAAGTCCACCCAAACGAACGGGCAAAGTAGCCTGAAGTCAGGCGATACTACCCAGAGAGCAGTTGAGGATCGATTCGAGGCCTGTCTGTAAAACACCATCATACCTCTGTAATAATGTTTCTTCCCGCCAAGATTGAAAACAGCGGAAAAAATACATTAAATGGGGAACGAAGGAGCTGAAAAGGCTGAATGTGCAGAGATCAAAGAGAAGTGAGAAATGAAAAATTCAAGTTTAGACATCTTCTTAATCAATAAACTGCGTAGAGTTTCGGTAGAGATTGCGGCGCCAAGAAGATATGTTGAAAAAGAAGTCAAAAGTCGAATTCCAGGAGCCACTTTCATGAATCTTGAATAAAGAACATCAGACTGGTCTTGCTGAACACTAAGAAAACCAACTTCACACTTTGAAAAATTCAAATGATGATGAGTCTCGAATGTTAAGTAAAGTTGAAAGGACTAGGTCAAGATCACCCGCGATAGTGCCATCGTCCAAGTACCATAAGTTCAATTCAATGGTTATTGAATTAACGATAGATTGTAGAGTAATTGCAAAAAGAGTGGACCACCCTGCCGGACTCCACGTTGAGATAAAATAATTTCGTCATCCAGAAAGAGATTACTGGGTTGAGAATAACATTGAAGTGCATAATGATAAATCGAAGGAAAATCTTTTTGAACCGTCTTCAACATAGCGTCACGATTTAATTCGTTGAAGGCATTGCGGAAATCCATCTTTACGATAGCTTTTGGACCAAGATGATGAGATGAAAAGTATATCCGAGCAGCATGAACAGCGGCCTCGGCACCGTAATGAACACACACTCCAAGTTGGTGAGGGGAAAGAAAAGTAGTAATGGACTCACGAATTCTAAAACATATAATTTTTGCTGCCAGACGACACCACACATTACCGATCACTATGGGGCGAATTCCATCACATTTCTCACTTAAGGTAATCAAGGTGGCGCCAAAGAAAATTGGACAAATTTCAATAGGTACTTCTTCGGAAGAGATAATAAAAATTAAGTCTAACAGAGATATGATGAGTTTATCCTTTAATTTTACCTCTTTACATACAAAGCAAAAGATCTTTTAGAATCGATGGCCGAAGACCATCCAATCCACCTGCGGCTGCAGAAGGAAAAGATTAAGCCTTCAAAGAGTTCGGAAGACACTCGAGACATTACGGACGCAGAAGTTGGACGATCCGGCATTATAAAAGAACCAGATTGAGATGGATGTTTTAGGCGTAAGGCTTCTAAAATATTGGCGTCCGGCGTAACCATTATGTCGTCGGAGGTAAGTAAGCTCACCTGAATAAATAAATTGTGCACCGTGGCTCAATGATAGTGCACTCACCTCTGGTGCTTGGGGTCGTCGCTTCCTGCTCGTGCCATGTGTGCTTTCTTGTTGGACAAACACCGTGTGCGTAGGTTTCCTCGGGTTCTTCCGTTTCCTCCCACTTTCTTTATTCCACCAATTATCTCACCAACGTACATACGGCCTTAGCCAAAAGTTGCCTAAAGGCCTTAAAAATAAAATTAATATTCAAAATTCAAAGCTTACATACGATTCGAACTACAGAATGATTTAAAATACTGCATTTTATTTCAACTTTAAAATAATAATAATAATTTTGATTAAAACCAATCAACCTTGACTAAAAGACATCAAAACATATTTAAAAAGCAGATTATAGGTGTTGTAATCAAATAATTTTTTATTTCAAATCAGTCTTCGGTTCATAAATTCTTGAGCTATCGTTTGCAGGGAAATTGAAATTAAACCCTAAAATTTGGTCTTCCAGTTCAGAGTGCAGTTGAAATGTGATGGGGAAGAAGTCTTAAGAATTCAGACTTTTAGCGGTAATCAAATTTTGGTTTCTAGCAAGTGTTTATAGAAGATGGTAAGATTGTAATTGTGAAAGACAGTGTAAAAGATTTCATAACAACAAGCATACAGCTTTAATTGGTTCAGACAAATTGAAAAAACTGGGAAGACTTACTTAATGCTTAGACAGTAATTGAAAACATACTATTTTTTGCTTTCTCGTTTAATAGTATCATATTTTCTTGTTTTCAGTCCTTAAATTGATTATTTTCTGTATATAGATGGTTTTCGCAATGCACCATTAATTGTAGCTTCCACTTCAGGCATATTAATCAAATTCTTACTCGTATTATACATATTATTCTTCCTAGTATTAGCATATATTTTCTTATCCGCAATATAGTTTTCGTGTAGTTCGTTTCTCTGTAGAGTTTTTTTTTTTGCATTAAATAAGTATACTAAATTACTCATATAATCAACACGTTTATAGAAAAAACGCATCAACCCGTCAGCTCTGCTATATTGGTTATATCCTATTTGTTGTTAGTTGGTCATATTCTATTTATGAAAGATCATTCATTTGGACAGACGATGGACGACAAAAGTCTATCTTCCTAAATGGAGAAGCTTCCTAAAATCTTAAGGCTGAATACCACTTGTTACCTGGGCAGTGGCCTTTCCATTTGCAGTTCCTCCACTTTTATAAGTTTTTTTTTCAAGAAAGCCCTGCAAATACAGATGCTTATCAGAATAATGGAAACACCTGAACGAAAGTGCAACTTACCAGATTAATATGGTGTCGGGCCACCTTTCGCCTTCAGAACAGCCTTGATGCGACGTGGGATGGAGGCATAGAGGTCGTGAATGGTAGCAAGTGGAATATTACACCATTCCTCGTGCAGGGCATCGGCCAGTTCTGCGAGAGAGGATGGAGGTGGAAATCGTCGCCGGAGTCGTGTTTCCAAGATGGACCACAGATGTTCAATTATGTTGAGATCTGGGGATTGGGCGGGCCAGGGGAAGTGTTGAACTTCATCCCGATGTTCCTCAAACCACGCTGCAACAACTCCAGCTGTGTGAATGGGTGCATTATCATCCTGGAATATGGCGTCATTGTCCGGGAACAACATCCGGACCATAGGATGCAAGTGGTCTCCTAAAATTGCGACATAATCGTTGGCAGTGATGCGTCCGCGAAGTGTGACCACAGGACCCAATGAAAACCATGATATTGCGGCCCACACCATCACCGTGCCGCCGCCATGTTTCACAGTTGGGCGGAGACACTGCAGATCATACGCTTCTTTGGGCGTTCTCCACACATAAACACGGAACGTGGTTTGGAATATGGTGAATGGTGACTCATCCGACCATACCACACGTTTCCAGTCGTCAAAGGTCCAAGTTGCATGGTCGCGGCACCATTTGCGGCGTGCTAAAGCGTTCTGGTCCCTGATGAGAGGTTTGGCCCGTGCAACACGACCCCGTAAGTTCATGTGATGTAATTCGCGGCGGACTGTGATTGTCGAAACAGGTTGGGGGAGGTGCTGATTGAGTTCCTCCGTCACTTGCGCCGCAGTGGCACGACGGTTCCGCGTGACAATGCGCTTTAATACCCGGCGTGCCCTGTCACTGATGCTTTTCTTCCGCCCACTGTTCCGCTTCCCCGATGTGGTTTTCCCGTGTGTTGTGTAGGCCGTCATCACCTTCGACACTGTCCCTGGCGACACACCTAACACACTAGCCACTGCCGTCACACTCACTCCACATAACCGCGCACCAACAATTTGCCCTCTTTGAAACTCTGAGAGGTCTCCCATTTTACACTACCTCCGTCTGCTGCAGCCACTGCACACTCCTGTTCCACGACGCCTGACGTAGTATGGAGACCGACCTAACACACCACCACCAGCAGTCCGGCGCTGCGGTCGCCACGACACCACTGCCAACCCATACATCTGACGTGTTGCCAACTACAGGTGTTTCCATTATTCTGATAAGCATCTGTACATCCCCTTCAACACCACCACTCGACCATGACCTTGCAAACACTTTCTCTTCAACAAAAGCAAGGCGAAACCTTAAATCTCTTCAGACAGAGAATAAAATATGTCATTTCAACTCTCAGTGACTTTTTGGCTCTTTTGAGGAATTTAAATTTATTTTATCGAAATTAAACATTCACATCATAAGTTTAAGTAAATAATGGCTGAAATCATACATTCCTGACAATCTAGATGAATTAGAAAACTACGATCTTGTCAGACTGATCGCAGTAAACAATCTAGGGGGGTGGTATTTGTCTGTATATTCAAAAATATTTACGGTGGAAAATAATTGAATTCCCATGTGATAGTGACGATAACGTTGAACTTCTATCTAGTTATAGAAATTGTAATTCAGCACATTTAAGTAGGGGTTATTAACTGCGTACAAACCACCCAAATTAGCTATACATAACGTAATTATTTGGAAGGAATTTAATATTTATATTTAAACTGCGATTAGTACATCTGCATGGGTGACCTTAACGTTATTCTTGTCAAACCGTCAGAATCGAATGCGAAATTCCTGTTTGACGCCATTAATGAAGCGCATGGTAAACAAAATTATAACTAAGTCAGCCAGGATTACACCGACATCCAGAACTTTAATACGAGGTAACACCTGAAGATTACAGTTCTATGTTTGGAATGTCTGATCACAATTTAGTTTATGCTGTACTTCGAATAAATGAAAGAAAGAAGAAGAAGAAAAATGAATTTCGTGAAGACGCGAAAAATGTTCCATGGAACCTAACCCTAACGAGCAACGATGTGAACGTAGCCTTATTCGAACTGAATAACAACATTTTAATGATTGCGAACAAGCACTTTACAGTGAGAAAGATTAGGGTAACGAAACCACTCGTCCCATGGATCACCGAATAGGTAAAAGGATTTTGGACTTTTCGAAACTATTATAATCGTAGATATATTAACACAGGTTATAAAGACTCATTGCGGTCATGCAAATATTGGTCAAGAAACTTATTCGTAATCGTAATACTCTAATCGCACTATAAACCAAAATATAAAGGATTCTAGAATATTGTGGAAGGGAAGACATTGGAGATTGAGGGACTACCTAACTGGCATAAAATTAGCCTGCCTGCCTTCTAAACACAACTCTAATAATCAATATTTTTGTAAGTTCGCTAAACAACTAACGAATATAAATAACATATAACAACTATTGAAGAAATATACATCAGAATACTTCACCTTTAGTAAAATCAACTACAAGGAGACATTATAGTATTGGTTTAAGAATGTTAAAACTATGTATACCGTACTGTTTGACTAATCTTACTCATATAATATATTGCTTACATGCACAGTATAGTTTCCCAACCGATGGAAAAAGGGTGTTACCCCATCCCGAAAACCTCAGGCCAATAAGTGTCTTCCTGATCATGTTCACAGTGAATGGCGGCTAGTCAGAGATTAACCTGTGCATTATTTAACTCTATCGGGCCATTTTTTGCTCACTTGTCGGGTTTTAGGAAACAATACGATACAGTAACGGCACTAATAAATGTTATAGATGACTTAACAAGGCAATAGACCAGGAAAATAATCCTTTCTGGTGGTAGTTGACTACGTGGGAAGGGTGGGTGGAGGGGAATCCATGTTGATATTCAGTTATATAACTCTTAACATGGTTGAAAACTCTATTGTAAAGAATTTGTTCAAAATGTTTGCTGGTGCACAAAAAATAGCGATAGGTCTGCAGTTTTCTATTTTTGTTTTATCGCCACCCTTAAAAACAGGAGATACTCGTGTTGCCTTCCAAAGGCTTGGAACAGTTACAGTATTTAGCATCAAATTGCATATCGTGCATAATGACAACGTCTAAATTTCCGAACATGCTTTCAAAACATAGGGTGGAATTCCATCCAGGCAACATGTATTCTTTGGCTTTAATTTCTTAATTACATCTTTATATTCACTATTTGTCGTTCTGTTAATGTCAAGAGTATAGTTTATGTTTATAAGTTCCGGTTTCATTTGTCTTACGTGAGGTGAGATAAGTTCTGTGCATTGATTCAAAATAACGTGCGAACCCATCTTCAATGTCTTTACAAGTTTGCAGTACTCTGTTTTGTAGTATAAACACACAGTGAGCAGAATAAATTTTACCTCTTAAAAATTTTACATAAAACTTCAAAAGCATGCAGCGCTATTTTTAATGCCTTCTTCTATTTCTTCTACATAAGTATTATAAGTTTCCGTATCATTATCTTGGTTGTTTGTCTAAGTTTATACTTTGAAATATTTCATTCGTTTTCTGTGATATTCTTTTTCTTTCAGTAGAGTAATAACTTCTTTGGTGAACCAAGTAGGATATTTATTATTTGTATAGAACCTCTTTAGTGGCATAGTTGCACTAAATTCAAAATTCACCCTATCGTAGAAGATATTGATTGCTTATTCAATATTGTTACAATTTTTTAAGGAAGACTAATCAGAATCACGAAGCATTTCATATAATTGTTAAAACTTCGCTTTGCAAAAGTTATAATTTATAGTAGCGCAAGATTGATCTGGTTTATATTTAAATTCATGATTTAAGCAGGATGATAATAATCGATATTAACAAGAAGCATTTCATCCCTATTAATACTAAAATGTTACGTACATTTGTTAAAACTAAGTCTAGAGTTCTGCCGTTGCTGTTTTTGATATTATTGATTGACTGTAAATTATAAAGTTTGGTAAAGCCCTGTAGCATACACTATCTTCCAATAGATTGAATTGAGAGTCAGTAGTTAATGACAAATTGAAAACTCCTGCTATTATTATGTTAAGATTTTGAAATTCTTAATTTTGTCCAAATAATTTTTAAAAGGAAATATTGTTCGTGACATAGAAAAGTGACACATCTCAAAAAATTTAATTTTTCAGGAAAACTAAATCATTAACATTACGTTTAATGTAGTGCACAAACTACAAAATTGATCTTTAGCGATGACCGTTCAAACTACGAGCATGAAAATTTAGGAGAAAGTAAAGTAAAAGCTTGTGCATCTGACCATGCCAAATGTTGAGTTGTGCCACTTTTCTATATCCCGAACGATATTTCCTTTTATAAATTATTGAACAAAATTGAGAATTTTAAAATCATCGACGAAAGACGACGGTGTGAAATACACTGTAAAAATGTAATATATGCTATTATATATATTTATTTTACACATACGTGCAAATAAAATCAACTATGATAAAATCAACTAAATTACCGTCAACTTTGATATTACTGAAAACTTTTATATTACTATACATTGTATAGTAAATCTCTTCTCATAGCAACCATAAAAGAATGAAATTAGCTATCAAGGTCACTGGCAGCAAACTAAAACTTTCAAAAAACATTTAGAATCGCATTTTCTGTGCAAAGGATGATATATCGCATTCATGCTGAGCTACTTCAAGTTTACTGATGCTACATGAATCAAGGAAACTACTTATTTAAACAACTTATTGTTAGCTTCCATCTTTGTTCTCCTCTTCGTACATTTCTTTTATATTTGTTTCATTACGTCATGTTACTTTCCATTAGATCTGTTTTCTTTTATAAGAAATATTCGTGCATCTATCTTACCATTTGTGTCTATCCTTTTTTATATTAGTGTGAAGCGTAATTTTTTTGTTATCATTATTGTATTATGTGTTTACATTATTCGAATATTTACTTATGATAACTACTTTCATTCTAGACATTGTATTTTTCTCATACGTATGTATGACTTAAGTACACTACTGAACACTACTATGCAGTGGGTCAGTCTATCTGAAATCGTCCAGGATGTTTGTTTGACCTCTTTCAGATTTTTAAAAATATTGAAATCCCTTACATGTAAATAGTTCAAAACCGGTATTCTTTTATTTTTATCCTCACAGATTGATTAATTAATTAAAAGCGGTCATTTTTGTATTGTAGCGCCTGCCAAAATTTGTGTTTGCAGACGTTTACGGAAAATGTAATATCTGTGGACTAGTTTATCATAGAACATGCAAACAAAACTATTTTTCCCGTTAAGTCTGCTCGATAATTTTAGTTTTCTGCATGAAAGCATGAAACGTAATCGAACTGGTCAAAATGGTATCTAAATGTAATTGTCAAAATTTTGAAGAAAAAAATCAGTTTTTCAAGGTGCTTTTTTGCACTAAGGGATTGAATATCAAATTTGATTTTTTTATACTATTGCATATCAAAATATATTGAATGTATACAAAGTATGAAGACTGATATATGCTTCTTTAATTTTTTATGAATTTTTGAAATCCTTATTCTATGCATATTGGAGGCCCAATATCTCTGATGGAATAAAATAAGGTAATCTAGTTGTTTCACACGTTATACATTTATGTCAGGAAAAACTACGGTAGAAATTTCAACTTTTATAAATATTTGAGTTTGAAGGGAGTTGCAGATTTGCAAGATGCGGTTGAATAATGCTCGTGCACACTTTGATATACACATTGGAGACCCTATATCTCTAGGAGGAGATCAGAGGGAAGTCTAATTTTTTCACGCATTTTACACTTACGTAAGGAGTAACTACGGTAGAAATTTCAACTTCGGTATTTGAATTTGAAGAGTTACAAATTTTGCAAAGTGGGAATGAATGAAAATCTCGTGTACGCTTTAGTAACTCATATAAAGAATGGTTGTTACGAGAAACATTCTTTATTACCATCAGAATTATGAAGAACGATTTTACTACTGTAACGATAATTGATGTTCTTGCGTAATAAGAGATTCAGACAGCTGTATAGCCACTTTACACATACATAGAAAGGTGGCAACGTTTTGCGAGAGGTTTGCATACTTAATGAAATAAAAAAGACGGAGAGGTAAGGCGGAGCAGCGATGTTGCCAACTGAAAACTTGGCATATATACAATATGCTTTCTTACAAGGATATTTCAGGCCCATAATCGACTTTACGTATTCACATCTTTCTTTGGCAAGGGCCCACTTCGCAAATCTCTAACTTCCTTCAAACTCAAATATCAAAGTTGAAATTTCTACCCTAGTTTCTTCTAGCATAAGTGTATAACGTGTGAAAAAAATTAGATTTTTGTATTTTGTCCCACCAGAGATATTGGGCCTCAAGTATGCTTAAAGTACGAATTTTGGGATTTTCAAAAAATTATAAAGAACTTAATACCCTCAATATACTTTGATATGTAATAGTGTTCAGATAATCAGGTTTGACATTCAGTCCGTTCCGTGCGCAAAAGCACAATCTAGTACCCAGATGTTACATTTTCTGTAAACGTCTGCAAACAAATTCTAGAATGCGCCGCCAAAAAAAAATGGCCGCCATTAATTAATCGGTGGGGATAAAAATTAAAGAACCCGTTTTGAGCTATTCACACAGGAGGGATATATTTTTAAAAAATATTAACAAAATGAAAGATGTCAGGCAACCATGTTAGACGATTTCGGAAGTATTGGCTATAAGTATTTTGGTTGTGTTTATATTTTTGTTTTTATTACGTTGATAAGGGTTGGTTGAAAGATCGGCCCTTGAGGCTGAAACACGCCCACTATAACAAAGATTATTAAATTCTATTTAGTGCACTGTTGAGTGGAACTTTAAATTTTAGAAAAATAAAAATTATATACAAGGGTTGGGGAGTAAGGCATGGCAACCCATTGATATTTCTTTAATCGAAGGATGTATAAAAAAAAGTGTTACATACAAATGAAAGAGTATCCATAATGGATATTTTGTTGGTAGGAATCGTGAAAGAAAACCCAAGCAACCCGGTGACATACACATGTATTAATAATGCCCATGTTACAAAAACTCGTCTCATAATGATAAACCCACAAAATAATGTCCCGCGCTGCCCACAGCACGTTGCCATCGATGTTACAAACACTTGTCTGACTATGATAAACCCTCAAAATAATCTCCCGCATTGTCCACAGCACGCTGCCAGCGATGTGGAAGACGTCGAATACCATCGGCAGCACCATTCTCTGCAACATGTCTGAATCGGGTGATTTGTTGACGCACAGCATTTTCAGTGTCCAGGCGGGTCTCAAATCGTCTACCACGTAGTACTTTCTTTACCTTTGGGATGAGATCAAAATCACACGGTGACATTGATTGCAGCGTGCTGTGGACAGCGCGGGAGATTATTTTGAAGGTTTATCATAATGAAACGAGTTATTGCAACATGTGCATTAATACATGTGTATGTTACAGTTTTGCTTGCGTTTTCTTTCATGATTCCTACCAACAAAATATCTATTATGGATACTCTTTCATTTGTATAGAGGGTGTCCCATTTTAATCAAACCACTTGAATATTACAAAGCGCTGAAAGAAAATACAAAAAGTGTGCAGTGGAACATGTGCTGACAGAGGGGTGGACAGCCTTCCATGCACGATAGACTTATGTCACATGTACAGTGTTGCTACCTCAACACAAACATATTTTTTCAAATTGGGTGAATGTTCAATACTTTCGGCGGTGATAGTATGAGTCATGATAAACAAAAAATGTTTATATGAAAATATGTCGAATTTTGCTTCGTTTTAGAGAGAAAGTGATTCCAACTTAGAACCCAAAATCAACGCCTAACATGGGAAGAAAATGAATAATTCTCAATAAATCATAAACGACGCATTGAATGAAAATTTTGTTTGTGAATAACAGGATTGAAAACACGATGTCACCAGTTTGTCAGTGTTGCCAACCCGACATAACGTTTAAATTTTTCAAATTTAACTACGTTGTATTATTAGATATTTGGCATCCTCTAGTGATGGTAAACAACACACGTAAAGCACACATTGCTATTGCAAACTGTGGATGAAATATCCTAGAGAATTACGTAGTTTGTATAAGATCGCGAAATCTTTGTCTTATCCATAGTTTGCAACTCTGCGATGTGTGCTTTACGTATGTTGTGTATTATCACTAGAGGATGCCAAACAGCTAATAATACAACGTAGTGCCATTTGAAAAATTTAAACGTTATACCGGGTTTGCAACACTGACAACCTGGTGACATCGTGTTTTCAATCCTGATATCCATCATCTTGTTACAAACAAAATTTTCATTCAATGCGTCGTTTATGATTTATTGAGAATTATTCATTTTCTTCCCATGTTAGGCGTTGATTTTGGGTTCTAAGTTGGAATCACTGTATCTCCAAAACGAAGCAAAATTCAAACCATTTTCATATAAACTTTTTTGTTTAACATAACTCATGGTTATCACCTCCGAAAGTATTGAACCTTCATCTTATTTGAAAAAAATATAAGTTTGTGTTGAGGTGGCAACACTGTGCTTGACATAACTCCATTGTGCATGGAAGGCTGTCCTCACTCGGTTGGTACATGTTCCACTGTAAACTTTTTGTATTTTCTTTCAGTGCTTTGCAATATTCCAGTGGTTTGATTAAAATAGGACACCCTGTATGACACATCTTTTATACACCCTTCGATTGTCGAGATATTAATGGGTTGCCATGACTTACTCCCCATTCCTAGTAATTATCAAAGAATTGAATGTTAAGGGAGCTACTATGCCTAGTACAATGTTTTAGCTAGGCTTACAGTGTGTGTAGTATTACGAGAAGTTGCAACTGATTTTAATAAAATGTTTCTT
Source organism: Lepisma saccharinum (assembly GCA_022664845.1). Classification (NCBI taxonomy): domain Eukaryota; kingdom Metazoa; phylum Arthropoda; class Insecta; order Zygentoma; family Lepismatidae; genus Lepisma; species Lepisma saccharinum. The sequence continues at coordinate 10,047 of JAGDQP010009864.1, read as the reverse complement.
CAACGTTGTGATATATTGGACGTTTTTTTGTCTTTTAGCTGTCGTTCTGCCCTTGATTCTAAGGGGCCTCTTATTGTGAAACTTATCGTACAAACTTTGAAGTGGACAAATAAAGACAAGTGGGCTTATGGAATCGATAGACCGTACGGGTGAGTTAAGCTTTTAGGTAAATACCAAGTCACTCAATTTATATTGCATTTGGAACACCTAAAAATTCTTATAGCGGACAGGATGTCTAACTTGTTTACAGTGGTCCAGAAGCGTCTTGAAACTGACAGAAGTTTGAAGTCGACCATAGACGGCTGCATCCAACTGCGTTGCAAATATATCGTTTCGTTGTATGTCCATAGAGGTGAGTCTGCTCTTTGCGAAGTTCGTTCCCAAATATCCCAGATATGCTTAGTTCAGAGTCTAGTCAGGTAAGTTAGGAACGTAGGACAACGTGGAGAATTAAGTGTCATTTTCCTCTAATTACGACAAGGTTACGCTTGTCCGATGGTATATTATCCTGTTGGAAACATTGCATTATTATGTGGATAGATAGCCTGGATGTAGATGGTCGGCTAGTAGCCCCAGGTAATGAAGTCTATTGAGAGATTGTGGTACAATGACAAGAAAACCAAGAGAGTACTACGAAGAGGGTCCCCAGACCCATTACGATCATTACCATATTAACCGAATACGAATGGTACATCAAAGGTCAATGATTCATGCTGTTAAGCATATGCGAACCCGATCACTGATGTAATGAAACGCAGAACATGATTCGTGGGACTGTACATCTTTACAATAAAATGTGGAATTTAGGGCCAATGAAAACCATAATTGTTTTATGTTGTGGTGTGAGCAATGAGCATATATACTCTTGATAAATGACCGCTGTTTTAAGCAGTGCAGTGTGCGACGCGTAGTCCACAAGTAAGAATGACTTTTCTGAGATGTACTAGGAGCATCCGTGTTCTCTGCTTCCTAAGTTATCGATCAACCGGGACTGGTCAACCCGTGATCTGTTACTTAATGTTTCGTAATAGTTCTTGCATTCTCGTTGAACCCTTCAAGGGATTGTGCGTGAACATTGGACCAGGGTAGCTGTGGCTGAGACACTGGTTCAAACTCCACGAACTACACTATCTGGTTAAGTCGTTTTAATATTTTTTTCCTGTTGCATTCGTCGGCTTATCAGTATCAAACTACCGACACACCAAGTTGATGCGCAGTTGCAATGAGTCACCGCTAGGAAGCGCTTTTAGAATATGGTGTGAACAAACTACTTTCAGTAAGCCCAGAGGCGGATTTAGTATTAGGCTAAGTAGAGTACTGTAGTTGACTACAAGTTTCAGAGCGTTTTCCGTCCTTATAGCAGCTACGTTTGCACAAAGAACGATAATTGTCGAACGAATAGCCCGAATATCGGTGGAATGATCTCTATAAAGGAGAGTCTAGCCTCTCATTATTACCTGACACCCGTCCACTTCAACTCCGACTCAGTGGACTTGAACGCTCGCATTGCAGGGCCAATACATTTTTAAAAAATGAAAATATAATGATACCAGTGTTACAATTCATAAATATTTCTACTTCCTTGGGCCCTATATAACTGAAAATAGAATATGCCTTTATAAAAGTATTTATCGAGTCCATTTCATGTAGACCTTTCTTGAGAATGTGTAAATGTAACGGAATTAAATTTAAAGAACCACTCATTGCTAATGTGTTTAGGAAATAATCACTCTTTTTTTTTTTTTTTTTTTTTAAATTTGGAAGGAACTACTTTCAACAAAACAAGGGCATAGCGATGGGTAGCTCGTTGTCACCTATTCTATCGGACAGTGCTGCAAACCGCTGTAAATATGTCAATGACATCCTAGTCCTTTTTTACTAAAGAAAACCCACTATATGTACAGTATACAGAAAACCTAGTGAACAGTATATCCATGCAAAATCGGGACATTCACAATATTTAAAATGTAATGTATTGTCAGATTTCTTCCGTCGAACTGCCGATATTTGCACTAATCCCATTGACTTTCTTACAGAAATTGAACACATTTTGAAAGAAAGTAGGGCAATATAATATGTTCCCAAAAAGACCCTATTAAAATGGTATGGTTTATTAAATACAGTTTTGACATAAAATAAAAGCCGATAGGCAAAAAATCAGAGTAGTTCAGGTAAAAGATAGGTGGGATTCCCGGTGTTTCCTGATATTACTGAAAAGCAAAAGAAAATATACATAAAAACAAACTGATCTGAGCTTTGTTTTCTATAACATTTTGCACGTATACTTTGTGGACGATAAAATTATTGTATATTATGTAGCTGCTGCTTCTAAGTTCTTTCCTGGTTTTTAAGAGAAAAGAAAACCAATTTTGTATTTGAACTTTTTTTTTAAAATACAGATTAAGTTATATCTTTACTAACACCCATGAATGACGTGTGTGTAATTTTCTTTCGTAGTGACTTACGGTCGGAAGCGTATCGATGCCTCGTATGTTGGATACAAGTATCATTAGCAAGCAGTGCAGCGGAGCTTGTTGCAGATGATTTGCTTTTCTCCATCCTCCAGGATATCAGAGTAGACAAGGATTCGATAGTACTTGCGGTAAGGGAATATCAATATAATTGACAAGAAGGTGATAATGATATAATTGAATTAAGAAGGAAGTAATATTTACACTATACTGACACATGGAAACCTGGGGGGGGGGGATATCCTACATTTACTTAATATTGAGATTTTAGCTATGAAGTTCTATTTGGTGTAAGTGCTTAGAATTATAATCATTATTATAATAATTATAACTTCTAAATTGAATTGACTGCAACTCTCTACCATCCGTTGGAAAAAAAAAACCACCTACATTTCTTGTTAAGATGAAGGAAAAAGTTACTTGCAAACTCACCTGAAATTGTGAGGGTGATTCATACTAGATTTTTATATCAAACCGAGTATCAGTATTTCTCTTCAAGATATGATAGATCATAATAAAGTTTAGGAGTTACCGTATATTTGGTGAAGTTATACTTCAATAAGAAGAAGAATGGTAATGTGGCCGTCAAAGTTCGTAAAGTGATTTTGCAAATGTATTGTTCTACTGAACATTCTTATTATAATAGTTACGAAAATGCACCGAGTAACTGTTCAGGATAGACCTCGCCTACACATTATATTTTATTTGTGAATTACTTTATTTTTGTCTGAATTTAAGAGCTCGAAGTGTCATTAATTTAGTTTTGAAAGCTTTGCATATTACTCTAATCTCAAACGAAGATTTTGGTTTAAAATTAATTCTCTCAGTAGCTGTTTCATTGCTAATGTACGTCTGAAATATGACTTCCAGAATTTTGAAATATTTCTTCAAACAACAAAATTTTTCAAAGTATATGTCAATGATTTGATACTAAACAGAAAGGAAATCTGTTTAGAAAGAGGAGAGATTGGAACCTCCCATCATCACATTGTATCATATTCAGTTTTACTAACTAAATTATTTTACCTTTAAACAACTACAGTCACTTTGAAGAAAGCCGAAGGAAAAAAAACAACAAAAAAACAATATTGTCATGTACTCTAAATATGTGTTGATTTTGACATATTCTATCCCACTTAGATATTTTAAATTCGCTGTTGCGAATGGGAACTAACAATAGGGAGAAATGCATCATCTTGAAACAGGCATGAAGAAATCGGTAGAAAGTAGTAATACTAACGTTGAGGATGAATAGACTTACAGAAGTTCGCGAATGAATTCAACACATACTTCACGGGTATTGGGAAAAACTTAGCAGCCAGCACAAAAAATATGATCAATGATAATGTAGGACATGAGACAGATAATCCACACTGTTTCTTATTCCTGTAAGTGCAGTGGAATTTATATCATAAGAGAGTTGCCAAACAAAACAAGTGTTGGATATGAAAGCATCAATATTAATAAGAAAATTATAGGACAGAATTTGCTCCAGTTAATTTGACATTTCTGACTGGAGTCTTCCCCGACTCACGAAAAATAACCCAAATAATATCAGAGGTCATTAATAATGCTTTTAATCTTTCAACTTTCGATGGCATTCATTTCATTATCGTGAAAATGTTACCGAAATGTGCCATAGATTCAGATATTTAATCAAGAAGAGCAGTTGTGGGAAATGTGTGTTCCTAGTGTTATTCTCATTATTTAAAATGTTTAGTTAGTCTTTCGTAAATTGAAAATGAATAAATTCCCGTAAAGCTATATGGGAGAGTTTCACAAGTTTCGTCCGTTACCCTAACGAGAAAATATAACAATTCAGGATGTCCACTGACCTGGAATTAGCCTGGAATTTTATTTTGGACTTTGAAAACCTGCATAAAGCCTGGAATTCTAGCGAAAACCTTTTTTTGAAGTTATTATTTTTAACTTAAATTTTCACTTGATTAATTCCACTTTGTAAACGTTTAGAAGAAATCGTATTGAATTTGTAAATTGTAGGTCACAGAATGAGGTATGCAGTAATTAATTTTTTGAGAAGCTTCTCAGTGACTCTCAGACTTCTTGTGATTACGAGTGTGGCGACCCCGAGGGTACCCCAGCTTATTTTATCAGCCATACTTATTTCTGATTGATGTTTTTGTGATCTGTTCTTTTTTTTTTTCACATTTCAATTTCTCTTATCCTCTACTCTAATCATGTATGTCTTGTTTTATTTTCTAATTGAGTTAATGTATTTATGTACTTTGGGTCAGATGTTAAACTAAGTTTTGATATTACCTTAACTTTAATATATATTGTGTCAAGTATTTGAATGTAGTCTTCTTAAGTAGTTGCCTCAACATGAACTAGATAGGTTCGGAAGAGCACTCGCTCCATCTTCAGGGCGTCGTTGAGATGTAATTTAAGTGTCTGTCTCAAGGTTTGAAAACAGCGATTCTGAAAATTTCTAACAGCTAAGTAGGTTTCTACTTCCAGTAGTGGGCGGCGCTTAACAGTTGTCAATCCGTACGTAAGCCCTAAGGGTTGCCATAAGTTAGTTTCTGAACTTTTCGGGATAAATAGATCTTTTAGCTTTAATGACCACATTTACGCTCATAGTATTCACGTTTACACTCATAGTATTCATGAAAGCGCTTACAGTTATAGTGTTCAAGTGACATGTTGTAAGAATGAAGCAGCACATGAATGCTCGCTATTTGAGTCGAAACTAAGTAAAGAAAGAAAATAAAAAGTGAAAAATACATATTATTGTGCTACAAACCCTGAGAATATAGTTCTTTAGAAAAACGCTTGTATATGAGGGACTTGAGGTCAGAAGGCTGAAACAACAAGATTAGTTTATTAATTGTTAACTTTTCAGTTGAATCCGTTACCGTTTTTCGAAAGAAAAGTGGAAGAATTTTATTACTTGTCAGAAGAAAAAGAGTATCAAATGTGTGGTTGTTGAGAGAGAGAGAGAGAACGAACCTTTCAATGACTGACTACTTAGCCGCTGGTGACAACCATATGGTTTCTATTTTATTTAGTGTTTCCCAAAGGTCGGCGAGAGGAAATTTCTGCGAGCAGGATGGCTGTGAGTAGGTGGGGGTGGGTTGGGAAGGTTTGGAAGGGAGCTGTTTTCTTTTTAGCTTTTGGAAATATTAGTGGAGAGCACGTAACCTAACGTTGCCGAATAAGGTCTTTTGACAATGTATGCAAGCAGTGCTGTAGTCCTAGAATTTTCACAGGGTATACGCTGTGAATCTTTTAGTTTGTAAATTCATCTTTCTATTAAATATAGCGTTGCCAACCGTCCCGATTTTGTCGGGATTGTCCCTTCTTTTCTAAAATTGTCCCGCGTCCCGTCACGACTTTGGCGGGACACATAAATGTCCCTACTCTTTTATATTTTAATAATTTTACCAACTGGTCGGACAAAAATACATTAGTAAGGCAGAATTTCGGAATAACTTTTCATTTTCCTTTGAATTTATTTATAGCTATAGTTTAATTGGGCTCAGAGGGTTTCAGTTTTCTTATGTTGATTATAATGGTAGCTTTCAAAATACATTTTCTGTTGTCAGCAATGAGTTGTCATTCTTGTCAAGTATCAAGATTTATGTCTATATCTTGAGACTTCAGATTTTTTATACAAGCTACAGATATTTCTATTGTATTTCACCAGCAAGTTATTTTTGTGCTTGCTTACGTTTTGGCATTATGCATATTAAATATACAGTATGGCCGAGCTATTTAAAGTTTCTTTCCTCTCAATTAGTATATGCGTTTAATAATTCAAAGGCATTTTTAGTCTACTGGTTTTGTAGGGCCTAACTGTTTCTTTTCTGTCCATTCGAGGACTTACAAGCAGCGACGAAGCCAGGATGGAAAAGAAAACTGGGAACTACAATATCCTCATTTAAAACAGTCAGGGGGACGGAAATAAGTTTATGGCATATGTAGAAAATAAAGAATACAGATGAAACTGGGGCTACAAAAGAGA